>CAUYQG010109203.1:0-15941 GCA_963574415.1 Tarsius wallacei | reverse complement strand
ACTCACCTCAGCCTCCCAAAGGCGCGGGATTACAGGCTGAGCCACTGAGCCCGGCTATGCCCACCTTTTTTTACCCTCATACCTCCTGCCTCCCGACCCACCCTGGTGCTTCCCACGTGGCCCTACAAGGCGTGGTGTGGTGTGAGCCCTCCTCTTATGAACTGTGAGTGACAAGCTATCTTTTCTTTTTTTTATCTTAAAGATGCGGGGTACAATTCAGGGTTAGATATACAAACGTTGACCTGCTGGGCTTAGGTGACACTTCTGCCTCAGCCTTCCAAGTAGCCACCACGCCCGACTAAATTTTTTTTTTTTTTTCTTTGAGTTGGAGTCTCACTCAGTTGCCCAGAATGGAGTGCAGTGGCCGCTCCCGGCCACCGCAGCCTCGACCTGCTGGGCTCCAGCGATCCTTCCACCTCAGCCTTCCAAGTAGCTGGAACTACAGGTGCATGCTACCATGCCCGGCTAATTTTTTTGATTTATTGTAGAGATGAGCTCTCGCCAAGTTGCCCAGGCAGGTCTCGAACCCGTGGGCTCAGGCAATTCACTCACCTTGGCCTCCCAAAGTGCGGGATTACAGGCTGAGCCACCTAGCCCAGTCGCCGACTAAATTTTTTGATGTGTTGTAGAGACAAGGTCTCACCAAGTTGCCCAGGCTGGACTCAAACTGCTGGGCTCAGGCAGTCCTCTTGCCTCTGCCTTCCAATGCGCTGAGAATACAGGCATGAGCCACCGCATCTGGCTGACACACTATCTTTTCAATGGCAGTCACCTCCTGATGTTTTGGCTTCACTGCACCTAAATAATAATAAAACCCACATTTAAATAGGGAGACCTCGTCTCTACAATAAATCAAAAACTGACCGGGCATGGTAGCGTGCGCCTGTAGTTCCAGCCACTTGGAAGGCTGAGACAGAAGGATCGTCAGAGACCAGCAGGTCGAGGCTGCGGTGGCCGGGAGCGGCCACTGCGCTCCAGTCTGGGCGACAGAGTGAGACTCCAGCTCAAAAATAAATAAATAAATAAATAAACAAATAAATAAATAAACAGGAGGAGGAGAGACAGGATGCAGCTGGGGTGAAGCGGGAGGAGGAGGGTGGGGAGGAAAGACGAAGACTGAAGGGGGCAGCATCTCACTTCCCAGCACCTGCGGCCGCCCCCTCCGGCGCCGCCGCCTGCGGCCCTCACCGTGTCTCCGGCGCCGCTGGCGGGCACACACACGCCGCAGCCCGGGCCCGCCACCAGCGCGCCGCGCAGCCCGGAGCCGCCTCCTTCAGCCCGGGACTCGCCGGGACACCCGCGCACGGATCCCCACACCGGGGCTATTTTTAGGAGACAGGCCCCGGCCAGACCGGAACTCGTTCCTCCCGCGCGCGTGCGCACTGTGTTGGCCGCCTTGGTGTCCCTCCGCCAGCCTGGCCCTCCCTTTCCCTCGGCTCCCTGTCTCGCGTCTCCCGTAAGGTTTCCCTCCGAGGCCGAGGTAGCCTCTGGTGGGTCCTAGGATGCTTGGAATGGCAAAGACAAGGGTGCGGGCACAGAGAGCCACACGGTTTGGAAGCGGACACTATTCCACAAGGACGTGGGGGCGGACTATGTTTTTCCGGGTGGGTGAGGAGAGAGGATCACCCGGCACAGGAAGGAGATGACGGCGGTTTGGCGCCGGGGCTACGGGCTGGAGCTCGCTTCCCTCAGAAGGACCGTGTTCTCCTGGAAGGGATACTGGTCACTTGATGAGGGCCGGGGCGCCTCCCAGGGCGGGGCGGCCCGGCGGCGTCGCCCCCGCCGCCGCCTCCGCCTAGCTGGGCGGCCCACGGGAGCCGAGACCCGGAGCGGCCCTAGTGACGCGGCGCGTGGCCAATCGGCGCGCGTGGCCTGCGGCTCCAGCCAACCTGGGGCGCCGGGGGGCGGGGCTCCCGGGGCGTGGGCGGGGCCGGGGCGCGGGTCTCGCAGTCAGTCAGTCGCCCGGAGTCCGGTGCCGGGCGGTGTATTGAGGGCGGCTCAGGCGCCTCCCTGGTGCGATCTCGGGATTGGGGCAGCCGCCGCCCTCCCGGCGCTCTCGGTCTTCCCATCCGTGGGCTGCCACGCCCGAGCCCACGCCCTCATTGTGGTCAGGGCCACACCTGTGTCGCGCCGGGCCGTCAGGCAGGTCACCGTCCCTGGGCAAGCACAATGGGACCCCGGCCCCTGGGGCGCCACGGTGGCTCGGACCCGGTACCGGAGAGACTAGGACTTGAAGGGGCCTGGAAGGCGAGAAGGCACTCTCAAGCTGGCTAGCCCAAGCTCCCCACGTCCCAGGAGAGAAGCCGCCTTCTTATCTTGACTGTTTCCACCAGGCCCAATTTCCACCAGTATGCTTTATGCTCATGGAGCGAATATGTACTTGTACCCCATGAATCTGAAAAAAAAGTTAAATTACAAAAACAACAATAATAATAGTAACTAGTATGCCTTGAGTGCTAAACTTTGTGATAAACATTTTGCATGACAGTTCATGTAATCCTTGCAACGTCTCCATGAAGCTAATTCAGTTTCTATTCCCATTTTACAGATGAGGAAAGAGAAGCTGAGAGCTAAAGTGACCTGTCAGGGTCACAGCGCTTAGAAGGGGGGCACTAAAGACTTGAACTCCTAGCCACTTTGCATGCTGCCTTTTCTAAGAGAGGTGCAAAGGAGGTGTGCTTGGGACAGCTGTTGTGTTTCATGGGGTTATTGATTTTGCTGAGAGAGGTCATTAGGAGTGAGCCATTGTTGGTCCTCTCATCCTGAAAGCCACCCACCACTGTGGAGTTTCTTGGAGCCACACCGCCTGCTTGCGCACCCAGAGGTGCCTGTGCCATGGACACAAAGCCAAATGGTTATTTTCATTTGAAGATGAGAAATTCAATTCCACAGCTCTTTAAAATAAAGTGATTGGGGCAGGCGGGCCGGCAGATGAGCAGAGGCTGTGGGCAGAGGAACTGGGAAGTTACAGAGGAAGCCAGAGGCTGACTGGCTTCCTCCCTCAAGGACAACAAGGCAATGTGCTGGAGAGAGCCCAACACAAAGGCAGCACATAACACCAGACGCTGGAAAGTAAACCTGGAGCTCTGCACGGAGCCCCACAACTTTGGTGTTCAAGGGAGCCAGCGAAAGGGACTGCAGGGAGGTTTTTAAAACATGTCAAAATTTGGTGTAAATCAGCAAGTCATGTGGAAATGCATGCTTTTTAGCCTGCCAGAAGCTGCAGAGCCAGCTGGATTTGGCGCCTCTGCTCCAGGAAAGCAGGAAGAGTTTGATACTTTTCCTTTAAAGTGCAGGGTCTGCAGTGGGGGGACAGCGATCAATGGCTCCCTCCTTCCCACCTGCCTTCACCCTGGAAGGAGAAGAGGGGCAATGAGAACAGACTGTTCCAAAGAAGGTTTTCACCCTCATTGCTCCATCCCAGCTCCTGCCTTTCCAGAAGCTGAGACTTCTGGGACTCAGAAGACTCAGCCCAGAGTGCCCACCTACTACCCATTCCAGTGCTATTGGTCACCCCCAGAAAGTCAGGTAGAGAACTTGGCTATGAGTCTAGCTAAAGTAGAAATGAAAAGAGTGCTTGCATCACCTTAGAAATCACCTCTCCCCTCCACCATATCAGCATGCCAAAGCCCCCCTCTAAGAATTGCAGGGAGTGGTAAAAAGGAAGGAAAAGGAGAGGGGAAGGAGAGAAGATAAGGAGAAGAGGAACAGAGGGAGAGTAAATTTAAGAATTCTGGAGTACAGCTGTTGTAAAATACATTAGCAGAGCACAACCACTGTTATTTGTAGTTAAAGTAACCAATGTAAGGAACCATCACAGCCTCTGTTCAGATCTCAAAACCTGTACCTGCCAGGCACAGCAGCCCATGCTTGTAATCCCAGCACTTTGGGAGGTCGAAGAGAAAGAATCACTTGAGCCCAGGAGTTCGAGACCATCATAGGCAATATAGCAAGACTTTATCTCTACAAAAAATGTTAAAATGAGCCAAGTATGGAGGCATGCACCTGTAGTCCCAGCTACTCAGGAGGCTGAGGCAGAAGGATCACCTGAGCCCAGAAGGTCAGGGCTACAGTGAGACATGATTGTGTCACTGTGCACTTCAGCCTGGGCGACACAGTAGGAGCCCAACTCAAAAAACAAGCAAGCTAACAAAAGCAAACAACCTGTATCTGAAGTCCAGTGGCTCCACTGACAGCCAGCACTCAGCTCAGCTTGGACCATGTGCCGAGCACTTGTATGTGCCACTGGCTTGGAGGGAACTTCTGAGGAGCAGCATCTGTCAGTCCTTTGACTCTGGCTTTCTTAAACGCACTCAGGTGTCCGAGTGTATCTGAACTCCAGGGCTCAGCATTGTACCAGGCAGTGAGATACAGAGGTGAGGAGGAACAGCCCTTCCTTCAAAGGGGCTGGCAAGCCATGGGGAAGATACATCTCAAACCACAAGCTTAGTAACCACCATGAGAGGAATTTCCTAGGGTGCCAGAAGAGCACAGACAATGAGTATCTAAGGATGGATGAGAATTAGGGAAGACTTTTTAGAAGAGGTAATGCCACAGGTAATAACCTCCTAGTAGGATGAAAAAGGGATTCTCTCAGTGTGTTGATGTGAAGAGTAAAGTCCAAGCCCCCTAGGAGGCAGGGATTCCTGACCACCTGGCCGACCTATCCCTCACCTCCTCTTGCCTGACACTTAGCTGTTCTCATTCCAGAAATCTGAGACGCTTCTTTGTAGACACCAGCCTGATTCCTTTAGTTTCCTCCAGCCTGTTTCCTCCATCAAGTCTCCATGTAGGCATCTTCTCCTCTAAGGGCCCTTCCCTAATGTAGTGCTTAGTCAAACTACAGTGTAAGTACTTCTTTACGTATGCCTATCTCCTCCTTTTAGAGAGTGAGCTTCTTGAAAAACGAAAACTATAAGTTATTCCTTATTGTATCACAGTGTCTAGCACAGTGTCTGGGATATAGTAGACAAATAAATTCTTGTTAAATATTTGTGAGCGGGCTTTAGGCAGAGTTACTGCTGTGTTCAGGGGCCTTTTGAGTGTGGCTCAGGAAAGAGCCTGCAGCAAGCAAGCACAGTGTGCCTGGTGTCTGCCTCCAGTGCTGGGAAGTGGTGGGAGATGAGGCTAGAAGGGTGGTTGGAGTAAGATGATGTAGATTCCTAGCATGTCAAGCCAGGCTATTTGGATTTTATTCTGAAAACAATGGGAGCCACCATCAGGTTTTAAGCAGGTGAGGAGCTTGAGCTATTTGGCGTTTTAGAAAGACCACTTAAAGGCTGGGCAAGGTGACCATTGCCCAGAATTCTAGTACTTTGGGATGCTGAGGCTGAAGGATTGCTTGAGGCCAGGAATTCAAGACGAGACTAAGCAACACAGACTTCTCCCCCACCTGTCTCTACAAAAAAAAAAAAAAAAAGTCAAAGTGCCTGTAGTCCCAGCTACTTGGGAGACTAAGGTGGGAGATGGATTGCTTGTGCCTCAGTGTTCAAGGTTACAGTGAGCTACGATCATGTTACTGCCCTCCAGCCTGGGCAACAGTGAGACCCTGTCTGGGAGAAAAAGAAGATAAGATGAAAGGAGAAGGGGGAGGAGGAAGAAGAAGAAGAAAAGAAAATTCACTTAGGGAGCGGCAGTTGGGGGTGGGAGTATGACCAGGGGCAGGACAGCCAGTTAGAAGACACATATGGCTTAGCCTCTGCTGTCAGATCACCACAGTTCCCACACATGATGGTGGCTTCCTGAGTATCTCTGTTTAAGGGCATGTTCTGGCCAGGAGAAGGCTGGGCTTGGTAGATAAATACCCCAGCTTCCTTGCACCTCAGGAAGACAGTTCTTGTGGAGGAAGAGGGTATCCTAGTGTATCGGTCACAGTTGCCAGCCGGTCCCAGTTGCCAGCCGTGGTGACCTGCTCATCAGCACACTTCTGTTACCCCTCCTCCCTCCCCGTCTCATTTACCCACTCTCTCACAGCACTTCCTGGGATCACTGTCCTTTCCCAAATACTGCACCAAAATCCTTGTTAGAAGGCCTATTTATCAGGGGACCCATTTAAGGCAGGCAGTACCTGAGATAAGAAAGGGGACCTGAAGGAAGACAGTTGACTGATGAAAAAGGGAGCACAAAGGTAAAACAAAGTGCTGTTTAGAAGTTACATCTCACTGGCTTGCTCACCATAGTACCTGGGCTTAGGGAAGGTCGAGGAGCCAGTTGTCACCCAGGTTCCGGTTTAGGCACCCGGGTAGACAGTAGTGGAGGACACTGGAGCAAGGTGAGATGGAGGGTGCTGGATGGGGAGATGCCTGTGGGACAGTATATCCTTAGCTTCTAGGTTTAGGGAAAGATACTAGATGAGACTGAACACTTCAGGGAAAGATTCTTGGAGGAGGAGAAACTTAAGCAGAATTTTGAAGTTGAGGTGTACAGACTGGAGAAAAAGTAAAGTGACCTATGGAGCAGAAGAATAACCAGAAGAGAGATGGACAGGGAAAATAATGGATTTATAGAGGAGAGATGTAAGTTTACCTGAACCAGGGAAAACCAGAGCAGATAAGTAACTGGGGTAAAAAGAGCCTTGAAGGAGTTTTTAATCTGTGAGCTGCTTGAAGACAGGGACCATGCCATGTTCAATCTTGGGTCACCAACACCAACACAGATTTGATATTTATTAAATATGGTATGAACCAGGCAAGGTGTCTCAATAAATATTTCTCAAGATGTCTCAATCTTGTAAATAATTAGAAATGGAAAGTTTTAAAAGTGGAACTAAAAATTAGTAAGTCATCCCTCCAAATTTAACTTTATGTAAGAACTTGTGTCTGTTGAGAAATGCCACATGTAAGAGAATGATATCTGACTTATAAAGTTAAATCTGATATAGGATCTAATGACTTGTAAATAACCAGATCTAAATGCCATTTTACAATAAAAGGAACCAGGGCTTTCTGGAGAAATGGTTGATTTCATGACTGGGGCAGGAAAAAAGCAAGATGGACCTACAGTGCCAGAAAATAAAGAAGTGCTTAAAAAATGAGGGTAACATGTTTAAAAGGACACAGCAGTTCACCTGAAAGAGCTGCCGCAGAACAAATAATGCTGACATTGGATTATAAACCAAATAAATACATAATACTACATACATAAATGGGAGAGAAAGTATGGATCTTCCTTACAGAAGAATTCCAATTTAAAAATGTGAGAGAATGAGGACAATACAACATCACTTTAAGCAAACACCACTAGTTTTTCGTCTTTTGAGTTGGGGTCTCATTCTGTTGCCCACGCTGGAGTGCAGTGCATACTCACAGCTCACCACAGCCTCAACCTCCGGGACTCAAGCAGTCCTCCCGCCTCACCCTCCTAAGTAGCTGGGACTACAGGCATGTGCCAACATGCCCAACCAATTTTTAGACTTGTTTGTAGAGACGAAGTCTCGCTATGTTGCCCAGGCTGCTCTCAAACTCCTAGGCCCAAGCAGTTCTCCCATCTCGGCCTCCCAAAGTGCTGGAATTACAGATGTGAGCCACCATGTCCAGCTAGATATGACTATTAATAATTCTTATAGTGGGTGAAATAATGATGAGAAACAGAACATTTGTATAGTCTCAAAGTGGCTCCCTGCAAGATATTTATTAATTAAAAAGAGGAAAAGAGTAACTCTACAGTAAAGAAACCAAGCACAACACCTTAACCAAGTGAACAAGTCATCTGTAGTAAAGTATATCAACATCATGTAACCCATGATATGATGCAATGAGAAGAGCACATCTCTTCTTTGGTATTCCTGCTAAAGATGTGTAACCTGAGTCTAACCATAAGAGAGCACCAGAGAAGCTGCTACTGAGGGGACAGTTCACAAAATCATTGGCTAATACTCATTAAAAGAGTCCAGATCATGAAAAACAAGTAGAGACTGAGAAACTGTCACAGATTAAAAGCAATCAAGGAGACCTGACAACTAAATGCAAAATGGGATCCTGGCTTGGCTCCTAGTATAGAAAAGAGACATAAAGTGGGGAAACTGGGGAAATGTGAATACAATCTATAGTTTATAATTTATAACATATTGGTGTTAATTTTCTGGTTTTGATTATTACACTATCCTTATGTGAGAATTCAATGAATTCTCTGTACAATTCAATGAACTGTAATGAAGTCAATTAATTCTCTCCATTTTGAAACTTTTGGTAAGTCTAAAATTATTTCAAGATAAAAAATGTTGAAGTGATAAGATACAATATTTTAGTATTCTGTAATTTACTCAACTCCTTAATTTTAACCTTCATATGGAGTTTATATAACTGGTATAAAGTATTTTATAATACCTTACAATAGTAAATTCAAGTTCATTTTGGGCACTATTGAAACCATTTGTAAAATGTTTATAAGTACAAGGTCCAACAATTAGATTCATGAACAATCTTAGAAAAAGTATTACATACCTCATTGCTGAATATCACTATGGTTACCTTTGAAGTACTCCCCTTTTGAAGCTATGCACCAATGCCAGCACCTAGTCCACCTGTCAAAGCATTTTTGGAACCCTTTTTCTGGAATGGTTAACAGAGCTGTCATCATTATATGTTGGGGTCTGGCAATTAAGTTCACAAACTTGCCACTGTGCACTTATGTTGGCAGCATTGTACAAATAACTGCATTGGAACACCCTCCCTACTCACCTGATCTGGTCCCCAATAATTTTTTCTTTACTCGAAGATAAGGGAAATATTGGAAGGAAGACATTTGATGACATTCAGGACATTAAGGGTAATACAATGACAGCTCTGAGGGCCGTTCCAGAGAAAGTGTTCCAGAATTGTTTCGATGGGTGGACTATGTATTGGCCTCGGTGCATAGCTTCCCAAGGGGAGTTCTTTCTAAGGTGACCATAGTGTTATTCAACAGTGAGGTAGGTAGCACTTTTTCTAGGATGAGTTCACAAACTTAAATGTCAGATCCCATATGAATGTGTTGAGGTGATGTTTTGAATTCAGGGAAGAAACACAGAAAATATCAAATGTTTCTAACTGCTACACAAAGCAGTAGGGTCTCATGTCTGCTACTTGACTGTTCCTCAGCATCAGAAACTGACACATACACATGTATAACTTTCAATGTGGCCTATTACATCCTTTTCAGGCATTGAAAATGGTGTTTTCACTTTTCTTATTTTAATATTACATGGGCTTTTATTCTTGAAATCTGATGATGAAAAGGATGAATTCAGGTTCTCAAAGAAGGAGATAAAAGAGCTTTCCTTTGCTCAGTTTATATTCTTACATGTAGAAGTCTGCATAAAGATTAAATAAACTTTAAAAGTATAAGAGATTGAATCTTTGACAGCTGGATGTTTTACACAATTGAACTTCAGATAAGTCTTTCAATTTCTATTATATGTTATCATTTTGTTGTATTGTATTTTTTCTTCTGTACAGAGTTTATTCAGACTCTGTGATTCTTTCCACAACCAACAATGTATTCATATATCAATTATAGTAATTCTAAACCCTGAGTTTATTTTCTTTTCACTTTTTGTGTTCCATCCAAAGAGGGCTGCATTTCACACATTCCCCCCCCTCAATATCCCACCCACATCACCCTTTGCATATGAAACCATCATGATCTCCCTCTACTGTTCTATTTGTGCATTTTGGTCACAAATATCTCTTCTAAAGGCTAGAGCTGTCATACCAAGAACCCTTTAGTTCTCCTTCAATAATTCTTTTGCAATGCATTCCAGACATTACCAGACTCTGCCATGCCTATTAAGATATCCATTTAGACCCATTCTGGGCCTGTATGTCCCTGAAGATCTTGTATAGAGAGAATGATCAGTTCAATCTGTGATGCCATGTTATACAAATCATTCCCTGATTGAAACTCATGACCTAGCAAGGATTTTTACCTGTTAGAATTTTATAATGTTAAGATTTGAGTCACTGAAAAGACATGACCACAGATTTTGGAGTCAAATGGTCCTTTGCTTAAATCACACCTCTACCATTTCCCACATGTGTAATGTTAGACAAATTGCTCAACCTCTTCAAACCTCAATTTTCCTACATATAAAAGATGATAGTCGTCTTTACATGAGGTTATTTTGAGGATTAAATAATCCATGTAAAGTGCCTACATAAGCTACATGTACCTATATAAAAATGTGTGGTTGTTCATTGATTCAATCCACAAACTTTGCTGAGGCCCTACTGTGAGCCAGGAACTATTCTAGGCACTGGGAGTACAGAGAAGATCTGTTTTAATGAAGCTTGTAGTCATGGGAGTAGACAGACAATAAAAAATGCACAAACAAGAAAATGTCTGATGGTGATAATAGCTATGATGAAAATTTCACAAGATCGTGAGACAGTGTAATTGACCAATGCCTTAGCCGAGGGTTCAGGAAAGGCTTCTCTGAGGCAGGGACACTTAAGCTGAGAGGCCAAAGGAACAGATCAGTTGAAGGCCTGGGGGAGGGTGTTTCAGGCAGAGGGAAGAAGAAAGTTTCGGAGGTGGAACGCTCAGTTATTTTGTTCAAAGGTCAGAAAGAGCACAAGTATGGCAGGAGCAAGAATGGGGCAGGGGATGGTTTTAAACCACTGGAGGATTGTTGTTGCAACGTGGTTACCTAAGTAGGATAATCAGAAAGAAGCACTAGAATAAATCATCAGCATGTTAGTACTAACTGTTCCCTTCAAAAGGGGCAAGTGAGGCTTTTATTAGTCAATTTTTTAACTTCCAGTGACAGAATCCCAAGTCAAACCAACGTAAGCCAAAAATTACAAGAAGGAGAATGTATTGGCTTGTTTGACTGAAAAGTTCAGGGATATTTCCAAATCCAGAATTGCTGGATTGGAAGCTGAAATGACACCCTCCATTTATATCCTGCCTCCACCCCCTGCATTAACCTGTTTTGTGCCCCCTTTGTGTTGCCTTTATTCCCAGACAAGCCCTTTTTACATCTGACCCTTCAACAACTCTGGTCTTACAGTTGCCATCATAGTAATCTCCATTGAAAAAGAGCTTTCTTTTAAATTTGTCTTAGCAAAGTCCCAGAGTTGAGCCTGGTCCAGGTCACATGTCTCTCTCTGAACCAATCACTGTGGCCAGTGTGATAGAATGCTCTGAGTGGTCTGGGTCACTAGCCTGCCCCCAGGGTCCTAGGAGGGTATTCAAACTACCAAAACCCCAGGGGCACATGGAATGAGAGTTGGGGGAGCTGTTCTTCCCAAACTGGGATGCTCTTCTCAGAAGAAGAGAGCCTGTGTGCCAGGCAGACAAAAAGAAAATAGACATCACAAAAATTAATCAGTAAGTATTGATTATATACTTGTATTTAGGCTGCAATTGCCAGAAATTTGGTCCATACCCTCAAAGCTAACCCTGGCTCCTGTTGGAAAAGAGACACAGAAGGAAAATTAACACTAAGAAACCTAAACCTAACTGTACTGCAAGGTACGGCCTGAAATTTAATGTGCTGCCTTGACATTTCTGACCCTCGTAGGATCCCAAAGGCAAACACTGAGTTCCCCTGCTCTCACCAGATATACCCACCGCCACAGTGAGAAAAGCTCTCCACCCAGCTAGTTCCTCCACCAGGAACTAGACCAACTGCTCTCTAGCCAGAGCTAAACCTAATAGGTCCCATGTCCCTGCCAGCCAGCAAAATTATTCAAACAAGCCAATCACATATACTCTTGCAGGAGCTTGAGGACACCCCCTCCTCTTGTTACTACAAAGTCTGCCTCTGACATCCCCTGCTGGTTCACTGTACTCCTGAGTGCAACCTCTGTGTGGCCCAACATGGTATGCAGTGTCCTCCTCCCCCAGGTTGTGAGTATATGTGACTAATAAACTGCTGCCAATTTCACCTATCCAGCATCAGGTGTCATGTGTTCTTGTCATCTCATATTAATTAGGACAGGGATCCCTCCTTCACCAAGAGGATGAATAGGAGATAATTAGAACACAGACTTTAATTGCTTTTCTAAGAGTAGCCAGAGCCCTTTTCACTGGTCAGTTAATTTGAAGCCTAACTTTACTACTATAAACCCTGAGGGCCCCTGCTGGTGGGCCAGGGGGCTACCACACATACTGACAAAGCTCCTTCTCAGATCATCTTCTGTAATGCGAGGTCCAGCCAGAAGCCAAGGTGTCTTACTCATTAGTGCCTTCCCCAGAGTCTAGCTGAGGACCTGACACATAGTAGGCTTCTAATACATTTTCCCTGAGTGAAAGAATAGATCTTTGTCTTCAATCAGGCAACGACCAAGTGTGGAACATTCTGATCTGATTCAAAAACTTGGTTTAAGTTAGAGCCAAAGTGACCAACCCAGAAAATCTGGGAATGGAAAATCTATTTTGCCCTGGACTTTACAGAGGAAGTACATACTAGAGATCAGAAGCCATGGTTTTCAACGTTCACATTAGCAAAGTATTGAAATGGCTTTCTCTCTTAGAAAATGCTTCATTTTATGCTTGCATTTTCAATGGGTCCCTGTTTTTGTAAGAAATTTCAATCTCTGCTGGGTAATTGCACAACTCCTGGCTTTGCTCAGCCTGCATAGCCTTGGCACGACTGACTTTTTTGGGTACATGCTGTAGGCAAGATTTTTATGAGGCTTGATTCTTGTCTTGACTTTATTTGATCATGTATATCTGTAATTCAGCACACAGATGAAAGCAGACAGCACCTCTCAGCACCACGATGGTGAACGCCACAGAAAATGATAAAAGTATTTATCATATGTGGATCTACAGGAATGCAAAAAGCTTTTCCAGAAATCATGCTCTGGCATGTTGCATGAATCAAGCACACAGTTTCAAGGGGCTGGGCTCTTTCCTTGAGATTCATTTGCAATTTTCAGCAGCTTAGATAAGTTGCATTCGACCTGCCCCCCCACCAGAACACATACATAAGCCACCACACAACAAAACAAACAAACAAAAAAAACTAAAGCACTTTTTCAAAATTCTTCACCAGAGTTCTCTGTCCTTTTCTTTGAATCTGTAAGAAGGTGGATTTTTTTTTTAGCAACTTCTCTTTAGAATACCTGTTCTAGAACTGACCATAGTAGCAGAGCTGTTACAGAAAGATTTCATTTTTCACCTTTCAGATTTAAAAAGATGAAAAGGTTTGTTAACATGCTGAATTGGCAAGGGCGTATAGAAACAAGCATGATACCTTGGTAGTAAGAGTGAAAATTGGTGCAATCTTCTTGGAAGGCAATTTGGTTAATATCTATCACAATTTTAAATGTGCATACCCTTGACCCAGCAATTCCATGTCTAATAATTCACTCCATAGAGATATTTACATATATTCCTTTCAGAATTGTTTAAAGTACAAAATAACTTCTAAAAAAACCCAACAAATATGCATCAAAGTGAGATTAGGTAAATAATGTATGTACAATGATAAAAGAGAATAGTCTTCCTCTATTATAGATATATGACAGCTGAATATATGTGTGTGTATGTGCGTCTGTGTGTGTGTGTGTGCGCGCGCACGTGCGCGTTTGTCCCTAGACCAGTGGTTTTCAATAGGATAGACACCTGGTAATGTCTGGAGGCAACTGCAGGTAGGGTTGGGAATGGGGTGCTACTGGCATTTAGTGGGTAGAAACCAAAGCTCCTGCTAAAAATCCTACAATGGACAGAACAGCTCTTCCCCATTGAAAACAAAGCGCAAAATGTCAATAGTGCCAAGGTTGAGGGATCTTTCTTGTAGATAAATCTCTGCCTTTGAGAAGGGAAACTGGAAGACGGGGTGAAACCCATTTGACCTGATGGGAATTTTGCACATGCATATATTCTACATTCTCTTTCAAAGAGTAGATGCAAAGTCGTTTTCCAGCGTGCATTCTCAGGCAGAGTATCAGGCAGCAGCAGGTTCCACAGCAGTTGTTTCTCCACCTTCTTTTTTTTTAAATTTAATTTATTTATTTATTATAAAGTTGTGGGGTACAATTCAGGGCTAGGTATTCAAACATTGATCATGCAGGTACCCTTGTTGATGACGCATGCCCCTCCCTCCCCTAGCAGCTTTCCCCAAGTTTCTCCACCTTCTTTTGCCTCAGTTCCTTCTTTGCTTAAAGAAAATGACAGACACTGAATGAGTCTGAGTTAAGAAAAACTTCTCAGAATTCACAAGCTCCTGGGCCATTTCTGATCACCCAGGGACAGAAACATCACTATATGCTGTCTCTAAAATAAAGGGGTGGCTTTTTTCAACTGATTGCTTCTGTTCTTGTTGGCTCTAGAACTTGGAGATGTAGAAAGACAAAACACTCTTTCTCTTCCCTAAATGTGTTGGTAGATAAATAACCTCAGGGCTACACCTTTCTGATAGCCCTAATGTTCAGATTTTATCATTTGAAACACAAATTATCTCTCAAAATAGTTTAAACACCAATTCAAACTTAGCAATAAAAATATACTCACAGAAATTTATCAAGATAGAGCCACAAGGATGTTCATTGCAGCATTGTTTATAATGGCAGGAATCTAAACATTTTTTTAAACTTGGGAAAACTGTTATGTAAACATCATAGTCATTCTATAGAATATTCTGCTACTGTTAAAAAATGAAGTAGATCCATATGTATTAATGCGGAATAACCTCTAAGATATATTACTTGAAAAAAGCAAGTTACAGAACACTATATACACGATAGGCTTCTTTCTATGTAAATTACAAATATCTATCTATGTGCATCTATCTATAAGATAGAGATAGATAGATAGATAGATAGATAGATAGATAGATAGATAGATATTTGAAATTCCACCTTGTCATAGACATTTCACTTTCTGGAAAGAATAATAAAAAACTCTTAATAGTAACTTCTCTGGGGAAAGGCACTGAAGGCAGGGGTATGAGGGTGTATCCCAAGCAGATTTCTTTTAGCATCTCATACTTTTACATGTTGTTTAAACACTCTAACCAAGTACATATTCACAACAATTTTTTTCTTTTTATTTTTTTGTCAGATGTTTTTAGATTGGTAAGAGTATGGGCTATTTAAAATGTTTTTCTTCATTTTTCTTATTTATAAAAATCCTCAAAATATATAACTACTATACAATAAAGTTTTTAAAACATCAGAATGTAAAAGAAGCTATGTAAAATACTGTGGAATTAAAGAGAATTAAAATCTGTTCTTTAAAACTATAGTCAAATTTATTTACAATAAAAATGACACATAAATAAGCCTTCAAATTTGAGCAATGCCATTGAACAACTGTAAGTAGAACATGTCTTGTTATAATTATCATTATTATTATGGTTACTATTGTCCTTTAATCTGTTGGCATTTTCTAGTGTCTATAATAAGCAAAAAGAATTGTGGTTTGTTCAGTGAAGGAAGTAAAAATGATTCAGAAGTGGACACAGGCATATGCCGCTTGAGTTACCTGCCAACTATGGTGATGGGTTTATACGAATGATGTCTGCAAGCTAGCTAACCAGGGTTAAGAACTTGAGCAACTCCCAAGTAAGTATCAGGATATGAACTGGACCAATCTAGTTTGAGCATCGATTGTCACAAAAATCCCTCCCTCGTGGATGGACCAGGGCCTGAAATCTCCACCATTACACTGAGTCCTGGAGATGACAACAGAAACCATTTTAAAACAAAATGCTCATGATTAAAATGCACTCAAGCAGATACATATTTCTTATTCCGTGTAACTCAGTGTCTCAACATAATGTTTTTTTTTTTTTATATAATATATTTTTTTATTGTGATATTGAGGGGTACAGTTAAGGGTTAGGTACACAAATATGTCTTGTTTAGGCACTCTTGTTGATAAGGAGTGTCCCCCCATCCCCAGACAGGTATTTACTGCCATTAATCCCTTCTCTTATCCCTCCCCACCCCATAGTTTCCCACCAGTCAGTCATTTTCTTGTGGTAATACGTTGGATGATCAAGGTCTATTATA
>CAUYQG010109202.1:0-20203 GCA_963574415.1 Tarsius wallacei | reverse complement strand
TGTCTTTTCCCCAGGTACTGGTGGTGGTTGTGGAGGGGGTGCCCCAGCCAGGCTTATCCTGGAGTAGAGTCCTCCTGTGACAGCTGATATCTAAGCTCGGCCTGGATTTGTCCCACTCAGCCATGCCCCAGCTGTATGAGTCTGATGTTCAGAGGATTGTTCGGGAGGAGGGGGTTGGGTTGGCCCGAGACTCACTGCTTATCTCTTTGAGGGTCTTCCTTTTCCTTTTCTGGTCACACCCTTTGTCCCACAGTTGAATCAGGGTATGGGTTAGGGCGCCTGAGACTCAGCACTCATCCTGTCCCTCCTGAGTTTGTGCTTTTGGGATATTCCCTCTGGATCATGATCAACCCCTGAGTAGTTAATCCACTGGTCACAGAGATTGGGTCTGTTAGTCCATGGTGAGCAAGCCCGGGTACTTTCCTACCCCATTCCCAAGATGGTAGGAAAGTGAGAAAGGGGTGCCTGTTTCTCTTCTCCAGTGGTGTTCTGCCTCTGGGCTGTCTCACTCTGCTACCTCCACAGTCCTTGCTTCTAGTGTCCGACCAGGTACTGCAGTGGTGAGGCAGAACCTGGAGCCAGTAGTCACTCTTGACACCTTCATTCCAGGAAGGAGTTTGGAGATTTTAAAAAAATGGCACTCGGCTTCTGTGCCCCAGGAAGTACTAGGGTCCAAGCAGAGCAGCTGCAGCACACACCAATTCACCAGGAGAGCCCCCACTCAGCCAACCACTCACACGCCCACTTACCCAAAGACACATAAGCAAAATTTTCCATACACTCACTCTCACATTGGGACTCACATAGTCCAACTGGCTCTGCTGCCATCTTTCCAGAGCCCTTTATAGTTTCTTAAGATGAAAGTTGAGGCTCATTATTTTGAGTCCTATTTTGTTTTATCATATAGGAATTCAGTGCTATAAATTTTGTCCAGCTACTGCTTTAGCTATGTACCACAAATTTTTATATGTTGTGTATCTATTTTCATTTAGTTCAAAATACCTTTAATTTCTTTGATTTCCTCTTGACTCAGTATGTTATTTTGTTTCCAAATATTTGAGGATTTTCCAAATATTATTATTGATTTTGAATTCAGATGGATTGTGGTCAAAGAACTTTGAATTATTTCAAATTTTAAATTTATTGAGACCCACTTAATGGCCCAGATTACGGTTTATTTTGGTAAATGTTCTGTATTTACTTGAAGAGAATACATATTTTGTCCTTGTTGAATGGAATGTTCTATAAATGTCAGTTGGGTCAATTGGATGACTATGTTGTTCAAGTCTTCTAAATTCTTGCTTATTTTATTCATTATTGAGAAATGTGTATTAAAATCTCCAACTATAAATTATAGACTAGTTTGTTAAACTCTTGTAGTGCTATCATTTTTTCTTTCATATATTTTGAAACCATATTGTTAGGTATATAAGCATTTAGGATTATTCTGTACTCCTGATGAGTTGATCTCTTTACAATTACAAAAATGACCTTAAAAAAATCCTTTGCAGTAGCTTTTTGCCCTGATATAAAATATAACAACTTTTTTTGATTAGTGTAGGCATTGATGGCATTAATTAGTATTGATTGGTAGTATATTTTTATCCTTTTTGTGTTTATATTTAAATTGTGTTTCTTGTAGGCAGCGTATAGTTGGGTCTTGCTTTTATATATAATGTAATAATTTCTGCCTTTTAATTGGAGTATTCAGACCAAAAGTTAGCAAGCTTTTTCTATAAAGGGCCAGGCAGTAACTACTTTAGGCTTTGTGGAGAAAATTTATATGACCTTTGCCTTGTTTTTCCCCTCTTCCCCTTCAATCCCTCACTCATCTTTTCTCCTTCTTTCCTCCTCCTAAATGACTAATTAAAAATGTGAAGACCATTCTTATGTCAAGAACTATATAAAACTGGGTTGGAGGCCAGATTTAGCTCACAGGTCTTAGTTTGCTGACCCTGGCTTAGACTACTTTTATTTAATGTAATTATTTATATTGTTAGGTTAAAAATATAAATCTTGTTTTTTTCACTTTGTGCTGTCTTGAGTTTTTTTTGTTGTTGTTGATCCCTCTCTCCACTTTTTATACCTTCTTTTAGATTAATTGGAGTTTTTTTGTGATTCTATGATATCTCACTTTTGGCTTCTTAACTGTGTCATTGTTTTGTTATTTTAGAGCTGGCTTTAAGGCTCATGACACATACCTAATCACATTCTTCCTTCAAATGATATTATACAATATCACTTATGGTATTAAAACTTTAAAGTAATATGCATACATTTTCTCTTCTCATTCTTTGACTATGTTGTTATACAGTTTACTGTTACATATGTTATAGACCACACAGCATTATATAATTTTGGTTTAAGAAAATCAATAATTTTAAAAAGGCATTTAAATAATAAGAAAATTATATATTAACTTACGTATTTGCCATTTCCAATGCTCTTCTTTCTTTTGTATAGATCAAGATTTCCATCTGGTTTTATTTTTCTTCTGCCTGAAGGACTTCCTTTAACATTTCTTGTAGTTTAAATCTGAAGATAATAAATTTAAAAAAAAACTTATTTTGCTTTTGTTTGTTTTTTCTTCTTCAGCCCCAACATCTTCTGCTCGCGCCCAGGAGAAATGAGAGACACAGACTGCGGGAAGGTGGGAAAGCAGGATTTCTTGAGAGGACCGAAAATCTCCAACCCTAGGGGGTTACCTGCGTTTGTTTTTGAAATCGTTTCATTGGATACATAATCCTAGGTGACAGCTTCTTCTTTCATGGCTTTGAAGGTGATGTTCCACTCCCTTTTCACTTGCATTCATTCTGGTGAGAAACATTGTCATCTTTGTCTTTGTTTCTTTATGTGTAAAGTGTCTTCCTTACCCTCACCCCTGGGTTGCTTTTAAGACTTTCTCTTTGCACTGGTTTTGTACAATTTGGTTATTATGTAGTTTGACACAAATTCCATGTTTATCATTAAGTTTCTTTGTGGGTCTATGGTTTTCACCAAACATAGAAGAAATTTGATGATTATTTCTTTAAATATTTTTCTCCCTCTTTCAAGGACTCCATTTACATAAATATTAGACATCTTGATGTTGTCCCAAAGCTGATTTTATGCAACTTTTTTTTCCTATGTGTGTTTCATTTTGGAGAGTGTTTATTGCTACATCTTTTTGTTTACTAATTTTTTTCTTCTGCAAAGTTTAATACATTGTTAATCTCATCTGGTGTAGTTTATATTTTAGACATCATAGTTTTTATCTCTAGAAATTTTATTTGGGACTTTTAAATATCTTTTACATCTCTACTTAACTTGTTGAATATATGGACATAAGTTATTAAGGATTGCTTTAGTACCCTTTTCTGCTAGTTATATCTGGGGTTGTTCTGGATTGGTTTTATTTTTATTTATTTATTTATTTTTTTGAGTTGTCTCACTTTGTTGCCCAGACTGGAGTGCAATGGCTGCTCCCGGCCTGCTGGGCTCTGGCGATCCTTCCACCTCAGCCTTCCAAGTAGCTGGAACTACAGGCGCGCACTACCACACCCGGCTAATTTTTTGATTTATTGTAGAGATGAGGTCTCACCAAGTTGCCCAGGCGGGTCTCGAACCCACGGGCTCAGGCAATCCACTCACCTCAGCCTCCCAAGGCGCTGGATTACAGGCTGAGCCACCAAGCCCAGCTTGTTTAATACTTTCTTAAGTGTTTCTTGTAGAGCTGGTCTGGAGGCAGCATAAGCTCTTGGGGATTGAATGTCTGGGAAGGATTTTAATTCTCCATCACTGATGAAACTTTGCTAGGTAGGTAATTCTTGGTTGAAATTGTTTATACTAGGCTGGTCACAGAGGCTTGAGCCTGTAATCCCAGTACTTTGGGAGAATTGCCTGAGTCCAGGGGTTTGAGACCAGCCCGGGCAGCTTGGTGAGATCTCGTCTCCACGATAAATCACAAAAACTAGTCGGACGTGGTGGCGTGTGTCTGTAATTCCAGCTAATTGGAAGGCTGAGGTGGAAGGATCGCCTAAGCCCATCAGGTCGAGGCTGCAGTGGCCATGAGTGTGCCACTGCACTCCAGCCTGGGTGACAAGAGTGAGACTCCAACTCAAAAAAAAAAAAAAAAAAGAGAGAAAGGTCAGACTACCTACTGGGGGTGACCAATTAGAATAGCAGCAGACTTAGCTACAGAAACACTTTAGGCTAGGAGAGATTGGAATCTAATCTTCAAAGTTCTCAAAGACAAACAATTTTGTTTTTTGGGTTTTTTTTTTTTTTTTAGTGTGAGTCTCAGTCTGTTACCCAGACTGGAGTGCAACGGCATGCTCATGGCCACCGCAGCCTTGACTTGCTGGGCTCAGGTGATCCTTCTGCCTCAGCCTTCCAAGTAACTGGAACTATAGGCACGCTCCACCATACCCAGCTATTTTTTAAATTTATTGTAGGGACAAGGTCTTGCTGAGTTGCCCAGGCTGCTCTTGAACCCATGGGCTCAGGCAATCCTCTCATCTTGGCCTCCCAAAGTGCAGAGATTATAGGCATGAGTCACTGCGCCTGGCCCATTCACTGTATGCTTTATTGCTGTTATCTCAGTTATTGACTCCATTCTTTCTTCTAGTCTCTCCTCATTTCTATTTATTCCCTCTATTAATATCTTGATATCTGGGTTTGTGGTTCGAAATCAGTCACTCTGGGATCTCTTCATTGTTTGAGTTCTGAAGTCTGTATTGTCAGTTGTCCTCCCAGGGATCTGTATGAGACCCATATTCTTCCTTTGGTTTTTCTTCATTTGTGTAGGTTTTCCTCCTCCCCCCTTTTCTTTTTTTTTTTTAACCTCTTCTTTAATTCTGTTGTTCAGTGATGGGAGGATAGTTTTTACTTCTGTTTGCTCAATCTCCTATTCTTCCTTATGTAGTTCCTCTGACTTTGTTCAGTTTTAAAGCTGGACTTGGGTGGGGGGCTGTCCTTTTTGCAGTTTTCAGATTTAATTAAGGGGAGAGGTATGATTCGGAAGCTATCTCTAGATCCCAGTATCAGTATCCGCTGACAGGTGTGTGGACCCCCTGGAACCCACTTCCCACCGCCTTACAATCTATCCATGCAGAAGGGGTGTATGTTTGCCCACTGAAAGCAAAATGAGATAAGAAAAAGGAAAAGAATGGAAAAAGGAAGAAGGAAGATGAAAGGAAGGTGGAGAGAGAGAAGAAGAAGAGGGAAAACAGACAGGTGTACCAACTAACGAATAAACAGAGAAATAAAGACAGAAAAAAACCAAAACCACAATCATACAAACAAATAAACAAAAAAGCAAACAAAAAAACCCTGTTGATGTATTTGCCCTCAAAAATACCCATACACAAACAGAAAATCTTTTTAAAAAATCATTAAAATAACAGAAAGCAAGTATGAAAACATAAACAAAAACAGAAAGAAAGTGAGAAGAAAAAACTAAAACAAAAAATGGCCAGGTGCAGTGGTTCAGGCTGATAATCCTAGCACCTTGGGAGACTGAGGTGAGAGGATTGTCTGAACTTACAGGTTCAAGACCAACCTGGGCAATTTGGCGAGACCTCATCTCCATAATAAATAAAAAAAAATTAGCTGAACATGGTGGTGCATGCTTGTAGTTCTGGCTACTTGGAAGGCTGAGGCAGAAGGATCATCTAAGCCCAGAAGGCCGAGGTTGAAGTGGTCGTGAGTGTGCCACTGCACTCCAGCCTGGGCAACAGAGTGAGACACTAATCGAACAACAAACAAGCAAACAAACAAAAAATTAAAAACTGACTATGTGGCTGTTTCTGTAACTCCAGATTCCTTTCGGCTATCGCTGACATGTTAAGGAGCGCCTCCGGTCTCTAGCCCATCTGCTCCAGTCTCCAGCTTGTCCCCTCTGCTCTCAGTGCAGGCTGATGGAGTTGCTCTCAGCATGGAACAGATGACCCACAAACTTCTGTGGAAGGAGGATGGATCAGATCTGGACTCACCTGACTCATCTGTCACTGTTGCTGCTATCAAGACTTGCCCTAAGCTCTGACATGTCTGTGCCTGTTCCAGTGTGGGGGAGGGTGTCTTTCTCTCTGAGTCCTATGAGCAGATAGCCCCTGGGTCTCAGGTTAGAGACTGGACAGAGCTTGGTGGGGCAATGCAGATCTCCACCCAGTCCCAGGACAGAGAAGGTGGTGCCAGTCAGCTGGAGGCCTGGCTTGAAGGCTGCTATTTGCTGCTGATGACCATGATAGATCATCTTCCCTCACTGGGCCTCAGTTTCCTTCTTGTCCTTGTCTTTTTCTTTTCTTTTCTTTTCTTTTGAGTCTAAGTCTCACTCTGTCACCTAGGCTGGAGTGCAGTCACACAATCATGGCTACTACAACCTTGACCTGCTGGGTCCAGGTGATCCTTCCACCTCAGCCTTCCAAGTAGCCAAGACTACAGGCACATGCCACCATGCCTGGCTAATTTTTTATTTATTGTAGAAACAAAGTCTCACCATGTTGCAGACCATTGTAGAAAGTTGAATTGAGCAGAGAAGCCAGGCAAGGAGGTGACAGTGAGGTCCAGAGCACAGTGGCCAGAACCCAGACACAGACGGGAGAAGGCAAGGAAGATCTTGGGCAGCCCCTTGGCCACACATGTGCTGGAACACAGAGCAAGCATATTACCACAGGCCCTTTGGGGCCTGGGATTATCTTCAGCCTCTTCTGGCCAAGACAGGTGTCTGACTCAGTGACAAAGGTGGAAAGGGGATAACACTCAGGCACAAGATTGCCCCAGATTGCCCTTTTGCTTGGCTCAACCTCATCCATCCCAGAGCCATCAGTCCAACCTTCCCCAACTCAAGATGCTCTAGGCCGGGCTCGGAGGCTCAGCCTGTAATCCTGCGCCTTTGGGAGGCCGAGGTGAGTGGATTGCCTGAGCCCGCGGGTTCGAGACCCGCCCGGGCAACTTGGCGAGACTCATCTCTACAATAAATAAAAATCAGCTGGGCATGGTAGCGTGCACCTATAGTTCCAGCTACTTGGAAGGCTGAGGCGGATGGCCAGAGCCCAGCAGGTCAAGGCTGTGGTGGCTGGGAGCAGCCACTGCACTCCAGTCTGGGCGACAGAGTGAGACTCCAACTCAAAAAAAAAAAAAAAGAAAAAGAAAAGCTCAGCATCTAACAATTTAAGTAAATGAAGGGACTTTATTCTAATAAAATATTAATTAAAAATTAGAATACTATAGTATACTACTATAAGTAGTACATAGCGTGGACAAAAATCATAGAGATGTTATGGTAATGATCAACATTTGAAGAACATTCCATAAAGAGTTATCTACTTTAAAAAAGAACTTATAAAATTTTTATTGTTCAGCAAAAGCAGATATTGTAAAATTTTGTATACCACTAATATATTCATTACGTTATGGAAGAACAGATATGGCCTCCAAAGTGCTTAGCTTATAGCCAAATCACAACTTAATTATTGAGAGTGATTTTTTATATTGTTTTTATCTTCTATATTTTAATAATATTTAATATTTTTGTGACAGTCATTATAAACTTCACAGTATTCTCTAATGAAGTATCTCTTTTTTGCAATTATTTTGCTAATTCATTTACTCATTATATTGATGAAATTGTTCATAAAGTTACATTGCTTTAGAAATATATTCTTTGTTTTGTGAGTCAGCATCTGTGATTTTTTTTAGGTAGAAGAAAAAAGGTAATTTTAATTTCTTAGGTCAATAGAGAATAACGTGATCTTGAATTTCATACATGAAAGAAATGACATGATTAGTCATTCTGTAGTTTTATTCAGGCCACCAGCATTATGTCTACCGTAGGCACTAATGTACCACTTTTCCCCTCACAAATGAGTTAACCATGAGCTTTTAAATCTTTAAAATTAAAAATTAAAAAAATAAAAAAATAAAAAACATTTTTCTTCAAGGAAGTCAAAAACTAAATGATTGTGTATAATAAGAAATTAAAATTAAAAATTCTAATTTTTATTGCTAAGGTATATAATCAGTATCAGTATTTGCGCCTGCAATAACAAAATGTTAAAACCTTAAGGGGGCTTAAAGATTATCAGTAGCCGGGCTTGGTGGCTCAGCCTGTAATCCCACGCTTTGGGAGGCTGAGGTGAGTGGATTGCCTGAGCTCGCGGGTTCGAGACCCACATGGGCAACTTGGCGAGACCTCATCTCTACAATAATTCAAAAAAAAATTAGCCGGGCGTGGTAGCGCATGCCTGTATTCCAGCTACTTGGAAGGCTGAGGTGGAAGGATCGCCGGAGCCCAGTAGGTAGAGGCTGCAGTGACTGGGAGTGGCCACTGCACTCCAGTCTGGGCGACAGAGTGAGACTCCAACTCAAGAAAAAAAAAAAAAAAAAAGATTATCAGCGTCAGTCATTCTTAAAACGCTTTGTGAAGTCTGGTAGACATAATGAAGTTGCCTTAGGAGCACTATGAGGAAAGACTGAGAGACACAGAGTGGTTTGTGATCCTGCTTCCTACCACTGACACTGCTTCAGATAAAGAAAATCCAATATCTTCCATTTTACTCATTGGAATTTCTGGTAGTATTTATTTTAAAGAAAGAATTACAGAATTGCCAAAAGTCTGAAGCACGGAATTAGTACAAAGTTTTTGAATCATAGGTGAGGAGATGATTTACTTCTGATCATACAGCAAGTCAGTGGCGGTGTCAATTGGTATAAATAGGATTTGGGGCAAATTTCTGAATGATTAGTTCTTCAAATGGTAAAATATATTTTTCCAGTTGGCATTATACAGGTAGACCTTCAGCTACAGTGTTTCTGCATCTCTCTCTGAACCCCGGCACACTTGACTCTCACAGAACATGGCAGCCTGCCAGGAGTTGACAACAGACTCCATGAGCACCAAGGGACTAACTCCAGGCCTGACTCTTTAAGCTGAATTTAGTCAGTCAATTGAGAGATTTAAAGCACACTGAATAAACGAATGATAACACATGTTTTCATTTGGTTCAAGCCCATGATACCTTGTAGACATTGTTGTTGGTAAGCCATAGAAAACCAGAGACTACGCTTGGAAATATAATAGGTTTTAGATCATATACACAAATGATCCAAATGGCATTTGTTTAGATTTTTGGTTGTAAATAGCACAAACTCATCTTGAAGTAGTTTAATCAAAACATGGAGTCTGTTATTAGTACCTTGATTGTCTCATCAAACCCACAGACTATAATGTGGCTGAGACGTAGAAACAATCATACCTGATAACTTGTCCATTGTTAGGAATCTCTGCGATTTTCACCTCTTCTCTTTTTTCTGCAAGTGTGCTTCTTTCATTTCTGTTTGCATGACAGAACATCTAGTAACTGACCAATCCTAAGGTTATTATTTTGTAATGTCCACCACCAGAAAGAGAGTACTTCTTATCTTCCTTGAGAATGAATTGATTGGTCCAAGCTAGCCTGAAATAGTGGCTATTGTACAGGAGGTTTTAATAAGGAATTGTCTTGCAATAAATACTCATGGAAGCAAAACGAAGGGATAGAAGCAAGATTGGGCAGAAGGAGAAGTTGGGTAGATATCCAGTTTCATTAGTGGCTCAGCTGACCCGGTAGGTCAGCTGCTTTGCAGTTGATCTGGCCCAAGATGTGGTGAGAGGCTTGGGTCTTTATACCCCTGCATCAATTAGTGATTGGATGTCAGCTGACTTAGGAAGAGAGCATGGCCTTGGGTTGGGCAGTTTGCTTTAACTGAGGCGATTCTTGAAGAGGGCCCACAGCTGAGAGCTAAAGCTGAGAGCACCTCCAACAACTGGGAGAGTAAATTATTCATCCATGAAGCAGTATCTGGGCAGACAGCACAGCATACATGGTATTTCCTCCCTTTTGCCACTGGGTTACATTTTTTAAATATAAAACCAGAAAATAGCTTCTCTACTATGTCAGGGGAGTCTAAATTAATGAACAAACTTAGTAGAAAAACATTAGTTAGTTGAATGGCAGGTTTTCCTGATTAACATAAGTTAGGGGCTACAGCTGATACATATTTCCCTTTTCTACCATCAGTTTAAGAGTTCTCTCACCCTCAGCTAGTATATCTGTTGGTCTCCGTGGCTTAGGTGGGAGTGTGACCCAGGTCTCATCCTTGAAAAGTCTGTGTCCTGATCAACATTTTCTTCTCAAGCTGTGACTGCTGCACTTGTTAATTACCAACTTACCCAAGTGTGCCACTTGTGTATCAAAATATTCCTCCCTGCTTCTATTCCTGATAATCATAGTCAATAAAACCCACCAAGATGGCGACTCTTCTTTTTAAAAAAAATTTTATTTTAAAATTGTGAGGTACATTTCAGGGTTGGCTATACAAATGGTCATTGTCCAGAAAAAGTTTGGACCTCACTTTAGTCCCCACTTTATTTGATTTGAGATCAGGTACTCTTATGATGAAGTGTGCCCCCCTCCCCTCAGCAATTTCCCACTACTGCCAATCCCTTATAGTGTTATGATAATTGTTCAGGGTCTGCTTATGAGTGAGAACATGTGGTACTCGGTTCTCTGTTTCTGTGATAGATCACTGAGTATTATAGACTCTAAGTCCATCAAAGTTGCTGTGAAATTCATAATTTTGTCCTTCTTTATGGTTGTATAATATTTTATCCTCTTTTTACCCACTGGGTTAGAACAAAAAACCTTAGTTCCTCAACAGAATCCATTGTTTCTAATGTAATGAAACTCTTGTTGTGTGTTATGCTTTTGTGAAACAGGACTTTTAAAACTTCAGAACCCAGAGTTGTAAGGATGGGAAGCACACATTCTTCAATAAGAACAATGAAATTAAAAATATCAGACCACTCCTGTTCCACCTCCTATTTGCCAGACATATTCCTATGGTGTATAACCACACTAAAGTATTTACTGAGTATAAACTGCATCCTAGAGGAAGGCACCCTATTCTCATCTCTTACCTGGTAGGCACTAGGTATCACCTCTATTCTTGTTGACAAGCTTATGCCTATGACACTTTGTTCCATCATATTGGCAGTTCCTGAGAGAGATCTGGTTTGTAATATGACCAGTTGGTTCTATGGTTGTGTCTCCACTACTGAACCACTTTTGTGTATAAAGTGGGCTCTTTGGTCTGACATGATATTATGGGTTCACATGGTCAAAAAATACATACTGTTAATACTCAAGGATAATATAGCTAACTGTAATCTAGTGGGCAGCAAAGGAAAGCCAGACCTCAAGTTTGTTTTTATTCTTGTCAAAATGAATTGCTTTCTCTTCCATGATGTAGCACAAACTGGACCTGGTTTCACTGCTATTTAATCTTACCTGTGATCTATTGGGTAGGAAGATATGTGAGAGCATGTCCTACAGAGAGGATGTTGAGGATTTTACATGGTCTTTAAATAAGATCTTCAAACATCTCTGAGGTTCACAAGCATGTGTACACCAATTCAAATGTCTAAAACTTGTTTATTAGGATCCATTCTTCTCTGACTAGAACCTTGACATTGGCATCTAGGTTGGAAATTTAATATTTTGGAGTATTTTGCTACCCTTTTGTTTAAGTCTTGAGTATGGTCCTGGACTTTATCTTTTTTCACATTGCAGGAGATAAGAAACTCTTTATATAATAACAGGGAGATGTTTTTGCTTTTATTCTTGGCTTTTAATTACAGATTCATCATTTTTAGCCGTTTACTATATTTTCCTAAGCTGTCAATTGTGGTAAGAATGCTCCAATTCCACTGTCCTTCTATCGCTATATTTAGAAAAGTTCCTAAATGTCTTATATATTTCCTCTCACAAGGATATAATCCCAGTTCACCACCAGTGAAAGTTTCAACAATTGCACTACTAATTTATGCCATGTTTGGTTGCAGTACAGTCTCATCAAAGGTTTTAGCCAGACCCATAATAATTGTGTAAGTTTAGCATATTTTTATTTGTTATGAAACAAACATGTCTGGAATTGCTTTTATAGTTTTGTTTTGTATTTTCCATTTATCATGCATTCTCTTTGCATTTTTGCTTTGTTTTTCTTTTTCTTTTATGCAGTTATTGAAGTTATTACTTTTTATGTCAACCCTCTACTTGTTTCAAAGTTATATATTTTATTGATGTTATTTTAGAAGTTACTTTTATTTATTTATTTATTTATTTTATTTATTTTTATTTTTATTTTTTTGAGTTGGAGTCTCACCCAGCTGCCCAGACTGGAGTGTAGTGGCCGCTCCTGACTACCGCAGCCTCGACCTGCTGGACTCTGGCAATCCTTCCGCCTCAGCCTTCCAAGTAGCTGGAACTACAGGCACACGCTACCACGCCCGGCTAATTTTTTGATTTATTGTAGAGATGAGGTCTCACCTGCTCAGGCGGGTCTCGAACCCACAGGATCAGGCAATCCACTCACCTCAACCTCCCAAAGTGCTGGGATTACAGGCTGAGCCACCGAGCCCGACTTAGAAGTTACTTTTAAAGTTTTTAAATGCATGCTCTATTTAACACAATGTACAATTAATCATTTTCCTCTATCCTCTTCCAAGACAATATCTTAATTTTATTTTTTAAATATATATATATATGGCAACATCAAATTATTTGTGTTTTCTTGTGGCAGTTTTATTTTTACAAACAAAATATCTTAAAATAATATTTTAAGAAATGTATTTAACACATAGTACAACTTTTGAAGTATTCAAGGGCTGAGAATTATGCTGCTTATGGAGAAAATTAAAAACGAGACATGAGACAACTTGAATATAATTAAAGATGATAAGCAAATTTTATGGATGTTGTTCAGGTTCATAGGAACTAAAAAGTTAGCCAGGGAGGCATTGTTGTCCTAACAATCAGCATATTTAAAATTTTAAAGTTTTGTTTTTCTTTTTAAAAGTATTCTAATATTGTGGTAAGAACACTTAATATGAGCTCTACCCTCTTAGCACAGTTTTAATTGTAATACAGTATCGTTGAGCACAAGAACAGTGTTTTACAGCAAATCTCTGGAGCTTATTTATGGTGCTTAGCTTAAACTTTTTGCCTGATAATTTGTAACCCTCATTTTCTCTTTCCCTCACCCTTGGTAACCACCATTCCCCTCTTTGAGTCTATAAATTTGTCTATTTCAAATACACCATACAAGTGGAATTATATAGAATTGGTTGTTCTGTGACTTGCCTATTTCAGCAAGCATAATGTCCTCAAGGTTCACCCAAATTGTCCATATTACAGAACTGTCTTCTTTTTTAATAATTTAATAGTATTCCATTATATGTATATGCCATATTTTCTTTATCTATTCATCTATCCATTGATATTAGGTTGTTTCCACATCTTGGTTGTGAAAAGTGCTGCAGTGAACATGGGCTGCTCATATCTCTTCAGGATATTGATTTCAGTTTTTCTCATAAATGTCCAAAGTGGAAATGCTGAATTATGTTACTTATATTTTTATTCTTTTGGTGAACCTCCATACTGTTTTCTAAAGCTGCTGCACCATTTTGCATTCCCGCATCAAGAGAATGCAAGGTTTCCCATTTCTTCACACTCTTGACAACATTTGTTATTTATTTTTTTGATAATAGTTATCCTGACAGATAAAATGTGATTTCTTATTATGGTTTTGATTTGTATTTCCATGATAACTAGTGTCACTGAGCATTTTTCAAATATACCTGCTGATCATCTGTATGTCTTATTTGAAGAAATATCTATTCAAGAAATATATATTCAAGTCCTTATTCCATTTTTAATTAGGTTACTTCTTTTTGTGTGTGTTGAGCTGTAGTTGTTAAAAAATATTTTGAATATTAATCCTTATTATATATATGATTTACAAATATACTCTTCTATTCCATACGTTGTCTTTTTACTCTGTTGCTTTCTTTCCATTTCTATGCAGAAGTTTTTTAGTTTGATGTAATTCCACTGGTCTATTTTTGATTTGGTGCCAATGTTTTTAATGTCATAGCTATGAAATTATTGCCAAGACCAATGTTATAAAATTTTCTCCTGTGTTTTCTTCCAAGGGTTCTACATTTGTAGGTCTTACATTTAAATCTTTCAGCTGTTTTGAATTTATTTTTGGATATGATGCAAGTTGTGGGTCTACTTTCATTCTTCAGCACGTGGATATCCAGTTTTCCTAGCACCTTTTATTGAAGATACTATCCTTTCCAGATTGTGTATTCCTAGCACACTTTTAAAAGATAATTTGACTTCATATGCATAGATTTACTTCTGGGCACTCTATTCTATTGTGTTGGTACATATGTCTGCCTTTATGCCAGTACTACACTGTTTTTAATTGCTGTAGTTTTGTACAATAGTCCTCCTTTATCTGTGGGAGATAAGTTCCAAGGCCTCCAGTGGAAGGCTGAAACTATGGATAGTACTAAACTCTATATGTACTAGTTTTTGTCATAGAGTTTGGTACTATTTGCACATACTTATGATAAAGTTTAATTTATAAATTAGGCAACGTATGAGATTAACAACAATAACTAATAAAAATAAAAGTAATAACACAATAGTCAATCTGATAACTAATATGGCTAGTAAGTGGCTAATGAGTATGTAGTATATACAGCATGGATATACAGAACAGAGGGATGATTTGTGTACCAGGTAGGATAGAGCCGGCAGGCCCAAGCTTTTATCATTCTACTCAGAATGGTGCACAATTCAAAACTTATGAATTGTTTACTTGTGAATTTTTTTATTTAATGTTTTTGAGCCACAGTTAACCATGGATAACTGAAACCATGGAAGTGGGTGACTATTGTAATATATTTTGGAATCAGGGAGTGTGATGCCTCCAGCTTTGTTATTCTCTTTCAAGATTGATTTGGCTATTCCTAATCTTTTAACAATTTATATATAAAATGTCATTGGGAGTTAATAGGGATTGTATTGAATCTGCAGACTTTTGGGTAGTATGGACATTTTTAAGCAATATTAAGTCTTCCAAAACATGGAAGCAATATCAAGTATGGACATTTTTAAGCAATATCAAGTCTTCCCATGTTTTGGAAGACTTAATATTGCTTAAAAATGTCCATACTACCCAAAAGTCTGCAGATTCAATGCAATCCCTATTAACTCCCAATGAACATGGGACTTTTTCCATATGATTGTGTCTTATATAATTTCTTTTATCAGTAATCTGTTGCTATCAGTATGCAAGTCTCTCACTTCCTTAGTTAAGTTTATTTCTAAATATTTTACTTTTTTTTGGTGCTATTGTAAATGATGTTGTTTCCCTAATTTCCTTTTCTGAAAATTTGTTGTTAGTATATAAAAATGCAACATATTTTGTACGTTAATTTTGTGCCCTGAAACTTTACTGAATTTGCTCATTATTTCTAACAGTTTTTAAAAAATGGAATCTTTAAGGTTTTTTATATATAAGTTCTTATCATCTGTATACAGAGACAATTTAACTTCTTATTTCTGATTTGAATGTCTTATTTGTTTTTCTGCCCAATTGCTCCAATTCTGCCCAACTTCTAGTCCTATGATAAGATGGGACATTCTTGCTTTGTTCCTGAACTTAGAGAATAAGCTTTTAGTTTTTCACCATTGACTATGATGTTAGCGATGGGGGTTTTCATATATGATCTTAATTATGGTGAGGTACTTTTTTTCTTTTCTTAGCTTACAGAGAGATTTCATCATGAAAGGTTATTAAATTTTGTCAAATGCTTTTGCTACATATATTGAGATAATCATGTAATTTTTGTTCTTTATTCTGTTAATATGGTGTATTACATTAATTAATTCTTGTATGTTGAATTATCCTTGCATTCCAGGGATAAATCCCACTGGGTTATAATAGCCAGAATCTGGAAACCTTAAGTGTATGAATAGACAAAATGAAGGAATTCTATTTGCCAATAAAAAGAAATGATTGACTCATGCTACAACATAGATGAGCCTCGAAAACAATATACTCAGTGAAAGAAAACAAACATAAGAGACCACACACTGTATCATTCCATTTATATGAAGTGTACAGAAAAGACACATTTATAAAAACAAAGTAGATTAGTGGTTGTCTAGGTCTTGGTATGGCACATGGGCATGAGGAATCTTACTCAGGAAGTGAAAATGTTCTAAAACTGATTTATGGTAATGACTGTACCACTTATTAAAGTTATTAAAAATTGTTGAATTGTACACTTGAAATAGGCACATTTTATATATCTATAAAATACTTCAATAAAGTTGTTTTATTATAAAATATTTTATAATGATATGAATTAAAATAAATAATAAATTTATATAAATAATACAAAAAAAGTGGTTGATATTTTAAACAAATCTTTTTTTATTATATCTATTCCTTGTCTTATCACTTCAATCAGTTTATACTTTCCTATATTCTTATTTTATAATTACTGTATAATTGTTTTCATTTTCTAGGTTCTTAAGGGTGTTATTTTTCTAATTTCCTTCTTTCTTTTGTCAATTAACTTTCTTTAATATTAAATTGGAGCCAGGCTCGAGCTTTGGGAGGCTGAGGTGAGTGGATTGCCTGACCCTGTGGGTTCGAGACCCGCCTAGGAAACTTGGCGAGACCTCCTCTCTATAATAAATCAAAAAATTAGCCAGGCGTGGTAGTGCGCTCCTGTAGTTCCAGCTACTTGGAAGACTGAGGTGGAAGGACCGCCGGAGCCCAGCAGGGTGAGGTTGCAGTGGCCGGGAGCGGCCACTGCACTTCAGTCTGGGCGACAGAGTAAGACTCCAACTCAAAAAATATATATATATTAAGTTGGTTTTGTACATGCTTTATAATTTTATGTCTTCAGCATTTTCATTTTCTTTCTTTATGCATTGCCCATTGATTTCTTACCACTTTTGCTCTAAACTTTTATTTGTGCTTCACTATCCTTAGAAGTTCTGTGACGTATGCGGGGGGTCAACTCTATCCCCCATCTGCTTCAAGTCTAGGGCCACATCTATCCAAGATTGAGCCTTAACACTCATTCTTTAGCCCTATTTTCAGGTTCTGCTGCCCAAGGAGGTGTCTTGATTTTGACTGCTGTTTACCCTGCTTACTTTCAGTTTTCTTTTTAGTCTTGTTGCTGATAGCAAGTTCTGTCACTCATTATTTATTCTACTGAAATAAATAAGCATAAGATTTAGTGGAAGGATGGTGAATTTATCCCAAAAGCTGACCGATAGGGGAATGGCCAGGGTCATACCTAAAAAAGAAAAAAAAAAATCAAAATTTTAGACTGAGAATAGGGGATTTAAAGGGAAAGAATGGAATTGGGAGCATTTGGGAGAGACACAGGGAACAGATCTTGCTTCAATGATTATCTTGAATTGTTGCCCATCTGGAGAGCTGGCCAGGGCCTCCTGACTGTACATTAATCGCTTTCAGGTGACCTCTAAACAATGACAAATTCTTCCATGGGGTCTCAACTCTCTGTTATCCCAAGGTCAGCCTCTGAAATAGCCTCTGGGATTTCTCAAGAAAGTATACAATTAGATTAGAAAGAAAAAAATCTTTATAGTGTAGACTAAGAGAGAAAAACTTCTTAAATCAATTTCTCAAAAGCTGAAATGGCTAAAATCTTGCACCTGGAAATGATTATTGAGTTTATTTCTTTTGAGTAAGGTGATTTATTTAATAACTCATATTAGTGTTTTTATTCATTTTGGCAACATAATTAACTTTTTACACCAGTTTATTCTGTCATATTCTTGGAATTTTTTTGAGAACTCTCTAATTTGTCAGTATCTTATGTAGCTTTTTAATGTGTACATTTTTCTTTTGCTAGTAACCAAAGAGGACTGTGACAAGGGTAATGTTAATGAACATATGGGTGTGTTGTGACTATTGTCAAGGACTGTGATATGTTTTGGATTTATCAGTTGAGGTAGTTATCAACTGCATAAAAATGTGAAACGTGTTCTAGAGACTGAATTTTAATTTTTACATCTTTAAGGCAGATATTTAACTTAAAATGCTGAGTAACTAGCTCTAAATATTTGTATATTGGGTATTTAATTGTATGACTCATAATATGAAATGACCCTATTCATACTGCATAATTGATTAGACACCAGGGAGCTGAAGTAAAGATTAGGAAATGTCTACTGCATTGCAAATAAAAGGCAATGTGATATTCTATAATTTTTTAATTTGAAAGCATGACTTTCAAATATCAATGAAATATTTTTTACAATAACGTAGACCAATTTCTAGTTATTTTGCTTTGCTCAGAAATTGTGACCAGAAGCTTTTATATTCTTTGGTCTCTCCTCTCCCCATCTTTTTGATGAGTTGAAACTTTTTAGGTTGGTGTGCCGGCATGACGGGAAAGATGCAAATAATTGAACAAAGGTTAAAAAGATTTAAAAGTGTACAAAGATCTACAAAGGTTTATAAAGGTTAAAAAGTTCATTTAGACTAAAAAGAAAAAGATTATTTAGGTGATGAATCAGAAAAAAAGGATGGCTCCACCTCTCCAAAATTGGAAACGGGCCCAGATGCTTGAGGGGTGGTTTGTTTAGGATGGCAGCAGCCAAAGTTTTAGATAATTGATTACGTAGATGGAGAAATTAGCCCAAGTTCTGTAAAACAAAGTTTCAAGACACAAATGTTAATTTTCAAACCTCTTTGGACTTAGGGAACCAAAAGGCATTCATCTGGGAGTGTGTTGTTCATGGGTAAGATAGCAGGAAGGCTGGGGTAGAAAAACATTCTTGGGAAAATTCTAGGAGGGCTGGAGCCATCATGACAATTTGTTTCTTTTATTTTGGTGACCAGATGGTTTGTCATGCAAGATAGCTAGAAACTCATTCTTGGAGCAAGGATGTTAATTATAAAATTCTGGCACCTATTATTGGGAGTAGGTTACAGCTTTACTTATTAGTGACTCTAAACAGTGGAGTTAATTCAATTTATGTTAGAGCAAGAGAGTTAGCAGGGCTGATTACAAAATAAAACATTATTTACTACAGCGTACCACTAATTGGTAGCTATAACAAGACAAAAGTATGAACCAATGCCAGGCTGCTCACTTGCAATGGCCGAGGTAACATTTCACTTTTTGTCCTTTCAAAACTCTTCTAAATGGACTTGACAGTGAAACAAAACTTGAATACCTTTCCTATGTAAAAAGTTGATCAAAATAACCTGTAGTTAACTGATAGTTAGACTTATATGTGGGAAATGAACTCACCCATCCAAAATCAAAGACGGACACAGAGATGTGGAGTGCAGCAGAAGAGAGACTTTAATGACGGTCTTGCAAGATCGGGTGTCTGGTGAACAGGCACACCCAAGGTGGTTACAACAAACTTGTTATTTCCTAATGTGTGAATTCCTCCCCTGGTTCTTCAAGAACTGAGTAATGCAGAGGTCAGAATTTTTCCCGGATGTCGCCTAAGCAGTTTTTAGTCCAAATAAGATTAAAATAAGTACTTGTTGCTGATTGACTGGAGGGTTTCAGCTTTCTTTTCTATATAAGTTTGATTTCCCCAAGATGTGACTAGTACCATGCCTCTCTTTGTTTTGTCTTTTGGTGTGGGGAACCAGCCCCCACGGAGAGATTTAGAGTGTCCCTGGAAAGGTGTGGTGGCGTTGGCAATTATTCCTGGGAAACAAAGGGATTAGACTCCTGTCTAGTGCAGGAGCCGATTCTGCAGGAGAGATAGATAGAGAGAGAGAGAGAAAGAGAGAGAAAGAAAAAGAAAGAGAGAGAGTGGACCACCATTCAAACGGATTGAGCAGTAGCCGTTTAATGGAGGTCTTCATGTTCCTTTTATCCCAAATTTTCGCAGGCTAAATCACAAGACTTTCATGTGAGCACAAAGCTGGGTGGATGAGGGGCACCCCCCCACCCACCAGATGTTTGCTCAGGTATGAGGAAGGACAATCCCAATAAAATCACAAGACATTTACATGAACACAAGATGAGGTGGCTGGGGGTGTCCCCCACCCTCCAGTATGAGGAAGGACAATTCCAATTAAATCACAAGACATTTACATGAACACAAGGCGAGGTGGGTGGGGGACGTCCCCCACCCACCAGGCGCTTCCTCAAGCATGAGGAAGGGCAATCCCAAAATTATCTTACTGTTCCTCACGCTTGGCTAATATTCCTCAAGAGCAATACAACAATTCCAATATCATAATATTCTAATGATCAATAACTTTTAAAATTTATGCATACATAACATTTAACGACTAAAGTTAATCCTAATTCCTT
>CAUYQG010109201.1:0-15137 GCA_963574415.1 Tarsius wallacei | reverse complement strand
CCATCGAAAAAGGACTGGTTAAAAAAAGTGTGGCACATATACTCAATGGAATATTACACACCCATAAAGAAGGACAAAATTATAAACTCCACAGCAACTTGAATGGACTTAGATTCTATAATACTGAGTGATCTATCACAGAATCAAAGAACCGAGTATCACATGATCTCACTCATAAGTGGACCTTGAACTGCAATCATAATACTGAAAGAAAGGGACTGGCAGTAGTGGGAAACTGCCAGGGGAAGTGGAGGGCACACTTAATCAACAAGAGTACCTGCTTAATGAACATTTGTATACCTAATCCTGAGTTGTACCCCACATATTTAAAATGAAAAAGAAAAATAAATAAAACCCATAAAACTTTGATTAAAGAAATTGAAGAAGAAATAAATAAAATGGAAAGATATCCCATGTTCATATATTAAAGAATCAGCATCATAAAAATAGCCATACTATCCAAAGGAATATCTAGATTTAATGCAATCCCTATCAAAATACCAAAGACATGCTTCATAGAATTAAAAAAAAAAGAAAACAATTCTAAAATTCATGTGGAACTACAAAAGACCCTGAAATAGCCCAAGCAATTCTAAGCAAAAAGAACAAAGCTCAAAGTATCATGCTACCTTACTTCAAAATATACAAACTATAGTAACCAAAACAGCACAGCACATCATAAAAACAAACACATATATTAATGAAACAGAATAGAAAGCCTATAAATAAATTCATGAAAATACAATCAACTGATTTTTAACAAAGGTGTCAAATATACACCTTTGTTGTATTGAAGACAGTTTCTTCAATAAATGGTCCTGAGAAAATTGTATATCCACACACAGAACAATGAAACTAGACTCTTGCCTCTCATCACATACAAAAATCAACTCAAAATGAATTATGAATTTAAACATAAGACCCAAAACTATAAAACTAATAGATGAAAACTTAGGGAAAAGACTTTACAACATTGGACCAAACTAAGTTCTCTTTAAAAGACCTCAAAAGCACCAGCAAAAAAGGCAAAAGTGAACTGGTAGAATTACATAGAAGTAAAAGGTTTTTGTACAGCAAAAGAAAACTAATAATAAAGAGACAACCTACAGAATGGGAGAAAATATTTGCAAGCTTTACATCTGGCAAGGGGTTAATATCCAGAATATATACGAAATTTAAACAACTCAGTACCAAAAACCAAATAACCTTATGTTGTAAAAATGGGCAAAAGAACCTGACAGACATTTCTCAGAAGATATGCAAATGGCCAACAGGTATATGAAAATGGCTCAACATCATTAATCATCAGGGAAATGAAAAACATAATAACAATGAGATATTACCTCACCGGAGTTAAAAATGGCTATTATCAAAAAGACAAAAAAACAGGTGTTGGCAAGGATGTGGAGAAAGGGGAACACTCACATATTTTTGGTAAAATTATAAACTAGTACAGTCAATCTAAAAAGCAGTATGGAAGTTTCTCTAAAAATTAAAAATAGAACTATCATATCTGATACAACAATCCCACAATTGAGTATATATCTAAAGGAAATGAATCAGTATGTCAAAGTAATATCTGCACTCCCATATTTATAGCATTAGTCACAATATCCAAGACATGTAATCAACCTAAGTATTCAGCAATGGATGAATGGATTTTTTAAAAAATGTATTACATGTGCACAATGAAAAACTATATGGCCATAAAAAAGAATGAAATCTTGTCATTTGCAACAACGTGGATGAACCTGGAGGACATCACGGAAAATGAAAAAAACAAAAGAAAGAAAAATGCTGCATGATCTCACTCATATGTGAAATCTAAAAAAAAAAAGTTGAAAAGCCGAATTACAGCAAGTAGAACAGTGGTTACTGATGACTAGATGTGGGGGGGAGAAGGGAGATTAGAGAGAGATTGTTCAACAGATAGAAAGTTACGATTAGAGGAATAAATTAAAGTGTTCTACTGCACAGTACAGTGGCTTTGGTTAACAGCAAAATATTGTATATTAAAAACCACTTAGAAGAGACGTTTTGAAGGTTTTTACCACAAAGAAATGATTAATACATGAGGTGATAGAGTACACAGGCTACCCTGACTGGATCATTATACAACATAGATATGTATCAAAACATGAAGTTGTATCCCATAAATATGTACAACTAAAATAAGTTAATTAAATCGTATTTTTTAAAAAAGAAGGCTAATGACTGGATTGAAATGAACAAGAAAACAAACAAGAGATAATATCTGAGCAGTAGGCAGCAACTTCATCAACTAGATCATGCAAGGCCTTGAGGGTCATGAAAGTAATTTGTGTTTTATTACAGCTATAATGAAAAGCCACTGGAGATTTTTTAACAGAGGAGGACCATTGTCTGATTTACATTTTTAAAAGTTCACCCTAGTCTTCCTTCTAAGGATGCCTCATATTCATGTAATTATGCCTTTGATTTTGTTCCTTCTACTTACTTGATTTACCCCTCTGTACCTCTGCTTCCCACCTGCACCTCTCCTACCTTTCAAAACAAAGCTTAAATCCATCTTCCATTGGTGTATCCTAACCATTCTAGACCCCCTTTCTTATTTCCATATTACTTAACAATTTATAATCGCTAAGCTTATATTTTTAAAAAACTTATTTGTTAGTCTGCAGGTCTAGCTCATAATATTTTGTTTATTTAAAACACCTACTTAAAGCATCCAGTGGGTAAGAGTGCGAAACGAACTGATAATGAACAGTCCCTCTTTTTACTTTTGAACACCCTTGATTGAAAAAATCAAGAGGAGTATTCAGATATAAGGTAGGAAATGGAGAATTATAGAATATAAATACAAGTTATCTATAGAGAGAAAGTTCCTGATGGGATAAGAAATGAATTATTTTAAATGCACAGAAAGAATGAAGAGTATAACCCACAACACTTCACAACTCACCCCACTCTTGGATAGATTAGGCTTGTTGGGTTTTGACACTGCTAAATTTCTCAGACAACTTGTTTCCAGGGCTTCTACTATTTTTATACTTTTCTCCAAACACTGCAATTTTTCTATTGTTTGTTCTTATATAAATGGAGCAAGAGTACAATTATGAAATATTTCAGCCACTTCTCTGATCCAGTATCTTAATTTCTCACTCTAGACTATAATGTTCTAATTTTCTCCTCATCTGATCTCTTGAATTAAGGCATAAAATTTGGGGCCACTGTATTTAGAATTCTTTTTCACATCTATTATCTGAGATTCTCTTTGCATTTCTAATGCCTTCTTTTATCTGTTCTGCCATCTTCTTGTAATCTACCTACTGTTCAGTTCTTAATTTAAAACAAAAATAACTCCTATAAGGTTGAATGGTTGCTTTGGAAATGCAATCAGTAAAATTCTTTTCAGATTTCAGTACTTATCTTGATAAGTGCTTACTTATTAGATGATTCAAAAATTGAAGAGGTTAAAGTGCTGCTTTAGTTTCAGGGGAAAATGTTTGGGAGAGGGAAAGAAGATGCTGATGTTTATATGGTCTTGTGAGTTTTTCTACTTCATTTATTTTCATTAAAAAAGATAATTGCATGAACACAATTTTTTTTTTCCTTGAGGGCACACCTGCTCTCTCTGTGACACATGACTTAGAGAGTTGCTTCTTGTCTGTGACATCTGCTATCTCCATAGCAGCCTGGGAGAATATTTCTTACAGTTAAAAGCAAAAAAAAAAAAAAAAAGAAAGAAAGAAAGAAAGAAAGAAAGAAAGAAAACAGACCACAGTTCTTTTAACAAAAAAAAATCCCCAAATCTTATATTTAGTTGTTTGATGGCCAAAAATATTTCCTTCATCATGGAGAAGAGGTTTTTTTTCTAAGGAAATGCTACTTGATAGAGTGAGAACAGTTATTGCTCTTGCTCAATGTAAATATAAATGTAGTATGGTCAAGAGTCAGAAAGTTCAGAGAGCAGATTACCTAAGATAACCAGAAATTTTTGTCTTTATAAGTGTTTGAGGTTGCACAATTTTTAATATATTTTCCTCCTAACTAATGAATAATATATTTAACTGCCCCAGTCTATGAGTCTACAATGAGAACTAAAAACTTCTTTCTCCTGTTTAACTTCATTTTTAAGTAAAGACTTGAATGTTGCTTAAAAGGAAAATGCGTACTATTTTACAAAACAACACCAATACATCTAGGTTTCTCTAGCTAAAGCCAGATATATAAAACTTTTTTTTTTTTAAACTAGTTCTCACTCTGTTGTCCAGAGTGAAGTGCAGTAATGCAATCATGGCTGCCTGCAGCTTCAACCTTCTGGGCTCAAGCAGTCTTTCTGCCTCATCCTCCAGAGTAGCTGAGACTACAAGCACATGCTACCATGCCCAGCTGATTTCTCAATTAAAAAAAAAAAACAAAAACAGGGTCTTGCTATGTTGCTCAGGTTGGTCTCGAACTCCTGGCTCTAAGCCATCCCCTACCCTCTACCTCTCAAAATGCTGGGATTATAGGCATGAGTCACCACAGCCAGCTAGATATAGGAATCTTATTTATCTCTTTTTCTTGCTGCTTCCATCTCAATGTTTTCTTCTATTTTTTGCAAGTAATATGGAAAAAAAGAAGCTTGTTTTTTATAATCTCAATGAGTTTTAGGTTTTGAGAGTGTAAGTCACCATTTCCACTTTACTTGCTACATTCAGGGGTGGAATGTATAAGAAAATAATGAGGGAGGAGGAAAATCAAGATTTATCACTCATGTGCACGGGTTTGTTAAAGAAAAAAGAAAAATTATTGGATAACCTAGATTCTATAATTACTTAGATTTCATTTTTATGATCCACTGTGTCTTAAATGAACAAGTCTATTTTTAATTATAGGTTTTAAAATCATCTTCTCAGTCTCATTTATGGGCATTTGGAATTTTGACAGTTTGTCCAACTCAGAGAAATCCACCAGCATCAATTATATTAATTACTCCAAAATATCTGACACCATTCCAGGTGCTACATCCATGTCCATGGATATGGGTTTCATTTCATTGGCATGAGTGTCATTCATATTGTATACTTTATACAAATTATCTAAATAATCTCTTTGTTTGGTAGAACTTAGAAGGAAGAAGATTATTTGGACTAGGTAACAATTCACAGTAGCATTTTATACAACAATCTACTCTATCAAAATAAAAAGAACCATGGTATATGTTTCTCAAAAATGTAAATTTTTTAATGGGCCTTTGACAGTCCTTTAATATTTTTGACTACTTAAATTTTGCTTCCCATGGGAAATATGGGGTGTTATATGATTTCCTGCTTTTCCCTACTAAATCTTATCTTGTGATAGGCATGATGTAATTTGAAAGTAGAAAGAAATCTGCCATTTAAAAATTCCTCTCTCTCCTTTGCCCCAAGAGTTCTGTCATAATATCTCAAATTTCACTTTTAGAGATTAATTTCTTTTGGTCTTAAAGGCTTTTGTACTACAAAAGTCCCCGATTAAAATTCAAATACCCCTGGAAGTAGAAACATCCTAAGCCAGTAATGAACAACCTGAGGCTTCATGTAGCTTTAAGATATGACCAAGATCTAATTCTGCATAAAAAAGATTAAAAAGTTGCCTCCTTGTTGCTACTTCTCAAATATACCCAGATATGAATATTTTGGTGAATAAAAATGTCATTTTTCTCATTTATATTTGTCCAGTCAATGAAGCAAGCAAAATAAATGACCAGAATATACATTTTAATATTAGATCAATGTGAAGACTGGGTCCATGATAGATGGAAAACAAAAAATATTAAGATATTGTACAAGCGTTCTGGCATCAGAAGCAGATAAATCGGACCTGATAAAACTGGATAAACCATAGCATAATACCCAAACAAGTGAAAATCATCATGAAGACAATCACAGATCCAGAGAAATTCCAAGCTCAAAGTAAATACATGCAACAAGACATATGGGTTCTTAAAGCAATCCATCAGAACTATTTAATATTAAAGAACTATATTTAAAGTAATGGTGCTAGTTGGCATCTATACACACACCACACACACACACGGAAGCATGCATGAACTGAGCAGCTGGCACAAAAGAATTTTACCCCAGGCTAAAAATCCAGAAAGTTAAGAAAATACTTAAGGAGAGCTCAGACTCAATCTGAAAGATGACTTCAAATTCCTATGAAAGAAAGCAAGAAAGTAGAAAAGACAGAGAAGAGAGAAATAGCAACAGGCACATCTATTGAGGAGAGAAACACACTAAATTCCTCTACTACCAAAATAAATATCTTTTTATTTGGCAATCGGTAGATCTAAAACAGAGAAAACTCATACCTATGCACCAATGAATAGCATACTAGCTGAAACAACCTAAATACACACCCCAAACCTACTTGAGTCTTTCCATTCAGAATAGAAATCTGCAGAAGAAAAAAATGGAAGAAATTCAGGAAAACTCCCTGACACTTGACTCCATTAACCTAGTTCAGGCATGGACATAAACAAACCACCAAAACCCATCACTCATTTGAGTAAAACTAACACCATGAAATAAAGAGAACGAGGTGAACAAACCGAAAACTGGTCCTAGAAGAAACAGAGATAATGGAAATGTTAGGGGAAGACTAGAAACAATTCAGAGAAGGTAATGTATACATAATATAAACTCAACATGCTGTGACAAAATAACCGAAAACAATGAGAAGTATTTGGAAATTAAGTTTATATATATTTATAATTGGATTAATTTATTATAATGATAACTATAGAAGACAAAATTTGTAATCTAGTAGCAAATGTGGAGTCAAACAAAGAAAGGAAGAAACTTATGAGAGAAAATTTTAGAAACATGTATTCAATATGAATATAATATGTCTAATAAGAGTAATCCCCAGACAGAGAAAACAAAGGCAATAGTAACAAAAAAATAAAGAAAGGAACAATAAACCAATATATCCTGAAACTGAAGACAAGGGATGAGATTTTAGTTTTAAAATGTGCAGTAAACCCTGAGCAAGAGAAATAAAAATGTGCATGTGTACTTGAGCACACATACAAACACACACACAGAGTCCCCTAGAAAACTCTAAAAGCAAGTTATAAGCAAAGACTTTCTGGAAGAAGCAAGAGTCTCAAGTTGGACTTGAAGAATAGATGTAATGTAGGCAGCTAGAGAATAGAAAGGAAAAGAGAGATGGAGCTAAAGGCGTGTTGGGAATCAGAGACAATTAAATGAGAACTCAGATTCTAACATTCTTTCATTACCAAATTTTAACTTTAAATTAACTTTAAAAATGAGAATGTATGCAATTCAGTTAAATGCTCCAAGTGTTTTTAATGACTAGTCCTTACTCACTTGTTCTGAGAAAGAAATGAGTGCATTTTTTTTCCTGACCTTATCTTATACTCAGCAAACTTCTATATTTGAATGGACAAAGTCATTTTTGAAAAATACATTACAGACCTCTTTTGGGATCGGAGTCCTAATGTTGGCTCAGTATATTCATCTTGTTTTGAATCATAGTATGATGAATAATTCTGGTGGTAATGACTGAACCTCTATATTTATAGAAAACTGACATTTCTTGAACATGAAATGTTCCTGTTTCTATGTAAATGCAGCTCTGCATTTAGGTGCAGCGGCTTCTGTTCATTTTAATTGCTCTGTCTTATTTAACTCAAAAGATTATGTCATCAGTTTTCACCCTACACCACCCCCACCATCCGAACTGCAGTACATTCTTGCAGGGTCTTTGTTCCTGCTCAAAAAAATATTTTCCTTTCCTTATGTCTCTCACACAACATGCTTATTTTGTACTTACTGAATTATAAGATTATAAATATCTTATAATCAAATAAACTTGGTAAATCAAACTAAAATAACATGGGCTATATGTGTGTATTTTATCTTTCTCCTCTCCTACTCATATACAACACATGCCTTTGGAACATTTCCTTTCTTGACATGGGTCTTGCCAGTGTTTTCTCTTTCTGGCAGAGTATAAACTCCGACAGGAAAGAGGCTGCCTCTCCTTTCAGGGTAATTTCTGTCTTAGTCATCTCAGGCTGCCATAACAGAATACCATAGAATGGGTGGCTTAAACAACAGAAATTTATTTTCTCACAGTTCTGAAGGCTGGGAAGTCCAGTATCAAGGTGTTGGGGTCAATTTGGTTCCTGAGGAGAATTCTCCCCTGGGCTTGCAGTCAGCCCCTACTTGCCAAGTCCAAAATGGCTTTCCCCCATGCCTTCCAGTAGAGAGGAAGATTGCTCTCACTTCCTCTTATAAAGGCTCTTACTCTATCAAATTGGGACCCAACAGTTATGACCATGTTTAACCTTAACTATCACGTAACAGCCCTGTCTTCAGGTTCAGTCACATGAGTGATTAGAGCTTCAGCATATAACTTGGAGAGAAGCACATTTCAATCCACAGCAATTTCTTATCTGTTGAATACCACACTGGGCCTCACAAATGTGAGAACTTTTCAGATAATTTTTTGAGCATTTTGACCTTATACAGGAACAGTTACATTTGGAAGGGAGGGAACAATTCAGCACAAATCCCTCTTTTTTTCTACAGGTTTCAAAAATTTCAGTGTAAGATGATTTTATTTTTAATATTTCATCAGTATTTTGAGTATGTCCCCTTTGTGACACCGACTTCTACAGCACATATTATCTCTACTCCCTTGTTTAGAAATTAATCATGTACTATCTTATGACTACTGTACAGTAATTCTAATTATGAATTTTTAATTCATTTTTTGGTGTCTCAGTAGGGTTCTCAATCACTTATGGTCAACAAGACATCCCATACTGTCACAAAACCCCTTATAGTTTCCAGGTTTAGTAATGCCCTGCATGAAAGTATCTAATATTTCTTTCTCCTTTTCTTTCTTTTTGCTTGTGTAATTCAAATGTACCTAATTAATGGTCATATACCTAATTAAAAAAATTCAGTGAAAATGTTTTAGTTAGAAATATGGTAGTTGACAAGACATGATGGCTCATGTCTGTAATCCCAGCACTCTGGGAGGCCGAGGCAAGAGGATCGCTTGAGCCCAGGAGTTCAAGACCAACCTAGGCAACATAGCGAGACTTTGCCTCTACAAATAAAATGCAAAAATTAGCCATGCACGGTGGTGTGTGCCTGTAGTCCTAGCTACTTAGGAGGCTGAGGTGGGAGGACCACCTGAGCCCAGGAGGTTGAGGCTGTGTGAATCATGAACATGCCACTGCATCTAGCCTGGGTGACAGAGTGAGAGAGCCTGACTCAAAAAGAAAAAAAACCCAAAAAAACAAAATCAAAAAAACTGGCAGTAATAATTTTAAGATACTTGCTATTTTTAAAAGATTGGTTAGTAAGAACACACCTTAGTCTTATAATTTTCTAGTTCAGCTTTCCCCAAATCAGAGCTTTATGGGACACTTTTTGTCAGGGGGAGGGCTTCCTGAAGTAGATGCTTCGCATGGAATTTGGAGGTCAGGATGAGTCCTGTGGCCTGACACAATGTTACATGTAGTATCCAATTGGATATATTGAACACTATAAGCCACTGGAAAAGTAACACTGACTTATGCTACAGTCAGAAAAACAAATCTACATCTGGAATATATATTATTGTTAGAACAAATATCTAGTTCTTCCAGGATAAAAGTGTTCCTACATGGTCAACTTACTACCAAGTGGCTGGTTGGTCTCCTTGAGGAATATTGTCACATCACGGGTGAAGTGTTAGTCTCTGTTGCTGTCAGATGGATTGTCAGCCGCAGGAATACCAAATCAGCCTGTGTAGAGAGTTCATACTATCAGGCCTACGCACAGTCTCAATTTCTCCAACCCTGACTACCACTCCATTCATATGCTTATTGTACCAACTCTGGGTGGCCAATAACTGAGGCTGACTGATGACAATGGTCAAGTTATTCTGTCTACTTGGTTGTTTAGTGCCTCTTTCCTGCTGGATACTCCCTTGTAGATATTAACACAGAGATTCCACTTCATATTCCCATACATTTGTTTCTCCATATCCCTCTAGCTCAGAACTTGTCCTCAAAATTCCAAACTCCTAGTCAGGCAGCTGCACCTTTCGCCACTTGACAGCAGTTTGTATATACTCTAATCTCAAGACACTTCTCTTTCCACACAAAATTAGAACATGGTTTCTCACTCTACCTATTGAGATGATCTTCCCTTACCACTGTCTTTCAAGGCCACTTCTAAGTGGAGCTGTTGTACACTAAATTTTGGCTTGTACTCACATACTAAGCTCACACATCTGCACACCAAACTCGGGCTTTTTGCTCCTCTATCACCTGATCTTAAGGAATTCTTCACATGACCATAGATGTGAGCTAAGGAAGGAGCTCTGTGGCACCATTGTGTCTGACATGGAGTTCAGCTTACTAGTTTGCTTATGTCCCACTCAAACAAAAGAGTATCATCCCAGATACACCAAATGCTATTTCCATCTTATGAGGGAATATTTGGCCTGCCTTACCTTCTGATTTGGTAGATCTGGCAGAACCCAGCTCATGATAAGTTTCTGATGCATGATCATTTAGTGTCTCATAACTAGGTATACAATCCCTAGTCGGACAAGATCGTATCCCTAGAGTTGCCAATCCAGAACTAACAAAAGACATATCAGTCTTCATTGCAGATGACTTGGCCTCACTTCAGAACATCAGGAACATGCCTTGGGAGACTTCTACTGGGGATTTCCTTAGTTTCTCATGGCATCACCACTAATACTTCCGTGTCATATGGTCCAAGTGTCACAACACCTAAATCTGCTGCAGAGTTCTTTCCTACTTTGGATTTTAATCAAAACTGATAGCCTTGCCTATCATCTGGCATATGGATTTCATCTATATTCCCAAGTGTGAGCATGTTACTTCCTGAACCCAAAAAGGCCTACAAATAACGTCCCTTTTCCATCCTGGTGGAGGCACAATATGCAATAAATGTGCCTTTTACTTGTATAGAATGTCTCAAAATACTACTTAACATTAGCTGACTAAAAATGTTACTGACATGGTAGGTCCCTGAATCTCTGTAAGGTTCATCTTCTATCTTCTGGAGCTCATGTATCTTACAAAAACCTCCAGAATGCTAGCAATTTCTTGCTCATCTGGCCCAATTAATAGCATAGAGTGACTTTCATCACCTATATATTTCTCCAACAACGTCCTGTCTTGGTTGAAGATTTCACCTTCTCCAGAGCTTGGCCAATTGAAAATTAAGTCCTGAGCCTAGGCCAGGCTTGATGGCTCAGCCTGTAATCCCAGCACTTTGGGAGGCTAAGGCGAGTGGATTGCTTGAGCGCCTAGGTTCGAGACCCTCCTGGCCAACTTGGTGAGACCTCGTCTCTACAATAAATCAAAAATTAGCTAAGCCGGGCTCGGTGGCTCAGTCTGTAATTCCGCGCCTTGGGAGGCTGAGGTGAGTGGATTGCCTGAGCCCGCGGGTTCGAGACCCGCCTGGGCAAGCAAGACTTCATCTCTACAATAAATCAAAAAATTAGCCGGTTGTGGTAGCGCACGCCTGTAGTTCCAGCTACTTGGAAGGCTGAGGCAGAAGGATCACCGGAGCCCCGCAGGTCGAGGCTGTGGTGGCCGGGAGTGGCCACTGCATTCCAGTCTGGGCGACAGAGTGAGACTCCAACTCAAAAAAAAAAAAAAAAAAATTAGCTGGGTGTGGTAGCACGTGTCTGTAGTTCCAGCAGCTACTTGGAAGGCTGAGGCAGAAGGATCGCCGGAGCCCAGCAGTGTGAGGCTGCGGGGGCCGGGAGCTTGCCACTGCACTCCTGTCTGGCCAACAGAGTGAGACTCCAACTCAAAAAAACCCAAAAAGAATTGGCTTTCAGTTGCCTGGTAGACAATCACAACTTTTTGTTGGGGGACGAGGGGCTAGGTACTAGTGAAGCTAAACAATCAATAGCCATCTCATCCTATATCAATATAGTTATTATTAATATTTACTCGGGATGTTTTTATACACATGATAAATAATACCAGCCATTACATTCTTTTCTACCAATATACCACCCCAGTGGTGTATCTGGTGCTGTAAGCCCACTATGCGTCCCCTACCACCAATAGCAAAGTCTCCATTGCCTGCTAGGTAGTAAGTCATATAACTCCAAAATCCTAGCTTATCAGACCACTCCTGGTAGCAACTTCACATTTAAAATCCGCCAGAAACAGTTCCGAGATAGAGCTTGGTGCTTAAGGTATTTATTAAGATCAATCCTGTGGAAGAAAGGGAGAGGAAGCAAGATTAAGCAAAAGAAAAGACGAACTGGTACTCAAGCCCAATAAAACCTTATTCGGCTCCATGGAGAACTCTGGAATATAGACAGCCAGTAAGAGTTATCTTACATTTGACCGGAATGGCTAGACTTTCATATTCTCTCCTTAATAAACCATTGAATGTGGACCCACTCCCCTCCTGACCACCAGATAATGCAGACCCTTGGGTAAGGCTCTCTACAGCTGAGGCAAATCCTAAAGGAGCTGACAGTTGGAACAAGAAGTACTTTCCTGAAGAGGTGTCGAGATAGCACATCTCTATGTCCACAATAATTGTTCTGCAGGACACTAAGAGATGTGCTGGAAAATAGTGCTACACTCTCAGATTTTAATTGCTCAGTTAAACGAACTTAAACATGTTTCTTTATTAAAGAACTTCTCAGAGCCTATATAATGTTAATATGCATTGTGATTCCCTAAAGGGGAACAACAAAACTTCCAAGATAATTTTATTTCGTTTATAACAGTTGGAAAAAATACTGATCTATTCTGAAAGCATTTTCTTTTAATGATAGAGTCACAGATTAAGCCCAATTTTTAAAGTATATTTACAATGAAATATATCAGGAATGTACCACTTTTCAATTGCATTAAAAATGTTTTCAGAGTTGTAGAAAGAAGCAAGCTCGGGACAAAGCTATCACTTTTACGATTCCTTTAGAGATTTGGTTTTCTATTAATTCACAATTTTAGTTGAGTGTTTAAAGAGGACTACTTTTAAAGGTCTCGAAGTACCAGTTTTAAAACAAAAAAAAATCTTTCCAATTGTGTTAACCTGATGAATTGGTGCTCTTTCTGAATAAATGGGTTGGGAGGTAAGCTTTGCTATGCCTTTGGGAAGTCATCAAAAATATTTGAAAGGGAAAGAGGAAACAACCAAGGTTCTATGTTGACTATCTCAGTAAAGTTCAGTTTTAGTCTGCATGAATGAGGTTCCCCCTTTGAGGTTATATTTTAAATACTCAGAAGGTCTTTTGATTATGTCTTGGTCTCTGGTTCTGAAAGAAAAAAATGTCTTTTTTTTATGAAAAAATGTTTAGGAAGGAATCCATTTGTGTTTGCTTTCATTCAGGTAGTAAAAAATATCTGTGATGAAAATTGTAGACAACCTAATAGGTCTGACTGCTCATGGGATCGTAAGCACATAGCAGCATATAGTTTAGACTCTTGGCTCTTCTTAAGAAGAAATACAAAAAGAGATCACTGTGAATTTTCACCTATTATTTACACAAAAACATTATACCTTAGCAAACACAATGTGCTAATACTGGAAATAATGTGAACGTTTTGATACAATTTTAGATCCTGATGCCTCTAACTTGATCCTGTATAATTTGCCTAAGGAACTAGATGGGTTTCAGTTTCCTCATGAGCAAATTGGAGATTACTTGTAAAAGTTAGAGTTATTTGTAAGAATTAGAGGCAGCCTATGTGTTAAATCTAGTTCCCTACGCAGCAACAAGTGGACACATAATTAACTGTGGTAGTTATTAATATTATGGTCAATATAGACATACAGGTTTGCATTCCTCCCATCTCACCCCCAAATTTCTCTTTGACTTTAAAATCAAACCATTTAGGTAGACAGTGGTTACCCAGCTCTATTGACTGCATTATGTATATTTAAATAATGTGAAGTGCTACAATGACAAACACTGTTTCCTTTAGCAAAGATCTATCTACTGCACTTTTCTGAAATGACAAATAGCTATTGCATACATGACGTCAGTGAAGCTTTTAAACAAATTGCCCTCTTATAATCACAAAGGGAACACCATCCCTAATGCTGCAAGTAGTTTTTGTTTGTTTGTAATTATTTGTAATAGAAATAGTGTAATAGGCGTTCTTATGGTGCCTTCCATAGTGCTAATTAAATTATATGGTGAATACATGTGCAACTGATTTAAATGCCTTAAATTCTTTTCAGCATTGTTATGAATAAATGCACATATGCTTACAGATTGTAATGTGGTACTTTATTCCATTATCCTGAGTGGTTTGCTTTCTATGTCTGTGATGAAAGACACATGCAAGGAAAAAGTGTGACTGTCAAATGCCCAGTGCAATGAGAAATCAATTACTGCAGGAAGTGCCCTAACAAGGGTTACTCGCTTTTGAAAATATGAATTTTACAGTCACATCTGTACCTATTGTTTCTGAAGATGGATGGCCACTTACAGGAGAGAAGAAGTCAAGGAGAAATTGGGGCTGGGAGATGTCTTAGAAGACTTATGTATCCAGAGCCTTCCATGCAAATTGTTTTAAAATGCAGGTGTGCTGACACTACCAGTCTTGGCAATGTTTAACATTACTAGGACACAAAAGGGATCTTATGCATGTTTTCCTTAACGCTATTTTTTAAAGTCTGTGATTATGTACTTCCAACTTTGAAGGTAAGCTGTTAAAATGGTCTTGTCTTTATGAAATGAGAATAAGAGTTGATAGCAGTTTTGTTTTGTATTCATGTCCTTACTTGGTTAAATAAAGCACTGATCATTCTTAATCCGTTCCCCAGGCTGTTGGAGATGTTAAAGGTCTCTGAACCTCTGAACGTAAGCAAACAAACAAAAAAGTGGGAACCATTATCTTTTTTTCTTTTTCTTTTTTTTTTTTTTGATTTGGAGTCTCACTCTGTCGCCCAGACTGGAATGCAGTGGCCGCTCCTGGCCACCGCAGCCTCGACCTGCTGGGCTCCGGTGATCCTTCTGCCTCAGCCTTCCAAGTAGCTGGAACTACAGGCACGCGCTACCATGCCCGGCTAATTTTTTGATTTATTGTAGAGATGAGGTCTCGCCAAGTTGCCCATTCGGGTCTCGAACCCCCGGGCTCAGGCAATCCA
>CAUYQG010109194.1:0-10389 GCA_963574415.1 Tarsius wallacei | reverse complement strand
AAGCAAATCTCCATGGCAAATTTCTGAGGAGTTTAAAAATATATATATTTCAAAATAATTTCAAGCTTAAAGAACTACAAGACTACTGTAAAGACCTCCTGTATATCCTTACCTATATTCATTAATTTTTTTTTTTTTTTTTGAGTTGGAGTCTCACTCTGTCGCCCAGACTGGAGTGCAGTGGCCACTCCCGGCCACCGCAGCCTCGACCCGCTGTGCTCCGGCGATCCTTCCGCCTCAGCCTTCCAAGTGGCTGGAACTACAAGCACGCGCTACCACGCCCGGCTAATTTTTTGATTTATTGTAGAGATGAGGTCTCACCAAATTGCCCAGGCGGGTCTCGAACCCGCGGGCTCAGGCAATCCACTAACCTCAGCCTCCCAAAACGCGGGATGACAGGCTGAGCCACCGAGCCCGGCTCATTAATTGTTAAAGGTTTACCACATTTACTTTATCACTCTCTCTCCCCATATATTATGATTATTTATGAATGATGTGAGAATGAAAGACAGCCTGCCCCTTCCCCTAACCCTTCAGTGTCTACTGCTTGAGAACAATATTCTTTTACATAACACAACTATCAAATTCAGGAAATTTAACATTTAAAGCATACTGTTATATGATCTAGAGTTCCACTTTCAAATTTTGCCAGTTGTTTCTCTAAATAATTTCTAAAATGTAAAATGTAAAATTTAAGTTTCTTCTACCTAATATGCTAGTTAATGTTTTGCTGCAATGGGTGTAAAATAAATACTGGTTAGTATAGATACCTTCGCCAGTTCCCATCTGTAGTTTTTATTCTGTATTCTTTTAAAAACATATAAAAGCAATTAGAAGAAATTATCTTAAATCTTACCCGTATAATGAAGGAAACATGAAAGATGTTTTCCACTGTACGGGGGAAAGAATGTGGATCAACCACAAAGTCAAAGAAGGACATTGGAGTATCAGCTATAAATAAAAGAAAAAGTTCTTCAGAGCAGGAAAAATGATTTTTGCTTATCAATAAGACCAATAATTAATACCATTACCTAGAGACAAAGAAAGAGCACTCATGGGAGTGTAAGTAAATCCAACCCATCTGGAGGATAATCTATTGAATATTGATATTCTGGAGGCATACCTATTGAAGAAAATATGTGTGCCCACTGACCTGGCAACCTCCTCTATATAGCTGGCCTACAGAAATATTAGCACAAGAATACAAGTTTACATACCCCACTTCAGAAGTTTATATGAGTAAAATGCTATAAATAATTTACTCATCCTTTAAGAAAATCTATTAAATGTATTTATGATATAGCCATACAGTGGGAACCAGTGAAAAGAACTAGGCAGAGCTATATGTAATGACACGGAAAAATGTCTACATGGAAAAATTACATTGCAGAAGAACGTATATATGATAATTAACTTTGAAAAAAAGAAAAAAAGACAACACAAAAAATTACTTAGGTACATTTTTATATGACTGACATAAACAGAAAACAACCTGAAAATAAAATATACATACCACGTTTTACAATTGGTTACCTCTGGGGAACGAGAAGAAGTGGACTAGGTATATGACTTTTGACTTTCCTCACCTGTATGACACGTTTTATTTTGTAACAGAAATAATCCCCCATGTTTTAAAGATTAAAATGGTTAAAAAAAAAAGGTGACTTCACCAATGTTCTCCCATGGGACTTCTAAAGGGGAGAAGCTTCATTAAAGATATATGCCAAGGAATCAAAATGATTCAAACATTACATATGGCTGAAAATGCCTTTTAAATAAGATAACCTTACTGAAACTATAATACAAATTGCTGCCCTTTGAACTGATTATCATACTTACGATCTTCTCGAAAATATGTTTGCAACAATCCCAAGATTCTCTCTACTTCTTTCTCTGTTGCTTCTTGATGAGATTCTTCCATTCTTCTTAACTGAAAAAAAAAAGTCATTATCAAGCTGACTGACCTACTCACTTGCCTGTTAACAACGTTTTTTTTTTTTCTTTAGTATACCCAAACTCTTCTAAATGTCTTTTGTTGGGGATTGCTAGCAGTTTTTAATCCCTGTCTTAAAATTTATAGTTTTGTAAAAAAGGTTTTCTAGTTTCAGTAACTTTTTTATATCAACATTACCAAATCAGCCATTTTCAAGTTGTGTGTAAAATAGCAAAATACAAAAAGGGAAGTTTAGAATAGTGGTTCTCAACTGGGAGTAATTTTTACCCCACAAGGGACATTTGCCAATACCTGGACACATTTTTGGTTGTCACAGCTGGGGCAGGCAGCAGGTCTGCAATGGCCAGCTAGTAGGTAGAAGCCAGGGATGCTGCTAAAGATCCTACAAGACACAGGATAGCCTCTACAGTGAAGAATTATCCAGACTTAAATGTTGGTAATGCTGAGGTTGAGAAACCTGGTTTAGAAGAACTGATCAAAATTACAGAAGCCAATTAAAATAAAGTGGCCAATTCAATAAAATGTTAAAAGCTTTGTATAAACTGATTATTTAGGCCAGGTGCAGTAGCTCACACCTATCATCCTAGCATCTTGGGAGGCCAACGTGGAAGACCTGCCTGCGGGCAGGAGTTCGCAACTAGCTTAGGCAGCATTGCCAGATCTCAGTTCTGCAAAAAAACTAAAAAAAAAAAAAGTTAGCCAGGTGTGTGGTGCATGCCTGTGGTCCCAGCTATTTGGGAGACCTAGGCTGGAGGATTACTTGAGCCCAGGAGTTCAAGGCTGCAGTAAGCTGTGTTCGTGCCACTGCACTCTAGCCTGGGTGACAGACTGACTCAAAAAAAACCCCCCCAAAATAATAATTATTTGTTTGTGTGACGGAACCTGGCTCCAGACACTAAAGTTTAGAAAAGATGGCCAAATTGCATTGCATTATATTAACGATTATTTTAACTTTGGGGGTTTCAAAAACAACACTAAACAAGCAAACAAACAAACCAACCTGGGCAGGCATTGCCCTCTGCTCTTCTATCGCCCGAACTTTTCTTGGACGGTCGCTTCGTGGCTTTGGCACAGGGACCTCTCCTTGTATTGAACCCAACCTAATGAAAAATATGTTTTCATGTCTTTTTTTGCTTTTTACACTGATTGCACTAACTAAAAGCAGTTTGCATGGCATAGTCAAATTCAGATCAGGCATCAGTGATATTTGAGCCACTATCGGACGAAGACTCTCGGTAGGATTGTGACTTCCTTTCTGCTCCCTTTGCATTTCTGAAAGAATCACAGGAGCTCTGCTCAACAACAGATACCTCCGCAAGCACCTTCATATTGCTCTGTGCAGTAAGCCAGTGAATGTACCTATGAAGTCTTCCCAGCTGGCCTATTTCTTCTGTAAAGCCAGCTTCTGAGATCAGAGGGGTGAATATGTGGGGAAGCTCCAGTGAGGTCAAAAGCCTTTGATCTAGGGGTGGCAGGGCAGAGGCTCACAGCTCAGCATGACAGAACATAACCGTCTTAGAATAACAGGTCAAACCAAGGCCACGGGATCCCTTTGCCTTATGGACTCTTACATGCCCCCCGCCCCCGCAAGAAACCCTAATGCAGACCTGGGCTACAGTAGTAGATATATCATGCAGGGATCAAGGCCCCAAGAATATAGACCCACGTGGTCCCTACGCTTGAGGAGATCAAAGTAAAAGGTGTAGATGGAGCCGGCTCGGTGGCTCAGCTTGTAATCCCGCGTTTAGCTGGGCTTGGTGGCTCAGCCTGTAATCCCGCGCCTTGGGAGGCTGAGGTGAGTGGATTGCCTGAGCCCGCGGGTTCGAAACCCGCCTGGGCAACTTGGCAAGACCTCATCTCTACAATAAATCAAAAAATCAGCCGGGCGTGGTAGCGCGCGCCTGTAGTTCCAGCTACTTGGAAGGCTGAGGTGGAAGGATCGCCGGAGCCCAGCAGGTCGAGGCTGTGGTGGCCGGAAGCAGCCACTGCACTCCAGTCTGGGCGAAGGAGTGAGACGCCAACTCAAAAAAAAAAAAAGAAAATACGTTGTAGTAAAGAGTTCCTTTTAATTCAGTACCACTTTACATTCATATGTATTTCCTCATAGCAGCAGCTGAACAAAGTTGTAAATATCCATATACATAAACATAGGAGATTACTGATTAATATGTGAGCCATCCTTGATATTAATTATCATGAACTACAGGTTTTCTCCAATACTCCCAGCCTTCTGGACTCTGTGACCCACACAGGTGAGAAACTTTCTCAAGACTGTGCTCCTAAGTACCCAGCTATCTTGCAGATACAGGTCTTTTTTTTTTTTTTTCCTGAACCATTGTAGAGACAAGGTCTTGCCATGTTGCCCAGGCTGGTCTTGAACCCATGGGCTCAGTCAATTCTCTAGCATCCGCATTCAGATGCAGATCCTTATTCCTTGGAAGGACTTTGTATTAATATTGGAGAAATGAGAAAGGCCTACTTTCCTGGTGCTTGGAAGTCCAATTTTTTCAATGTATATGTGGTAGCAGATACATAATATAAATGATTTATTCTGCAGTTAAGTCCAATTATCATTACAGCTTCAAAGAATATCCAGTTTTAGGCAGGATACAATGGCCCAGAGCTGTAATCCCAGCACTTTGGGAGGCTGGGGCAGGAGGACTGCTTGAGCCCAGGAATTCGAGTCCAGCCTAGGTAACATAGCAAGACCTCATCTCTACAAAAAAAAAAAAAAAAATTTAAATCAGCCAGGTATGGTGGCACATTCTCACAGTCCCAGCTACCTGGGGAGGCTAAAAGCAGAAAGATCACCTGAGCCCTGGATTTGGACACTGTGGTGACCCATGATCGTGCCCCTGCATTCCAGCCTAGGCAACAGAATGAGACCCTGACCTCCCCCTTATGGGAGTTCACTCCATGAAAGTTGGAAACCTCTTGGATACTCGGTATAGATCACAAAAAGACACAATACACCCAAGAATGCCAAAACCAGAACCTTGTTACAGTCGATAAAGTGTCAAGCAAATCACAATCCACACTCTGAAAAAGAAATCTCACAGAAAAAAATAAAAGATATAACAAGTTTTACTGGCCACAGACCATATTATACTTCCAAACTCTCTGGGTTTCCTAGAAAGATGTCATCCACTGAAAAGAGAGGAACATATTTCATCAAGATGGGCTAAAAGGAATCTATTCCAAGAAAAAAAAATGTATCTACTGAGAGGCACTCACTTATTACACATCACATGCATTGACTGCTATAGAAATCAACTATCCTCTCAAAATAGTCATTCTTTAAAAAGCCTGGCAAACTCAAATATTGAATTTAGAAAGCTGAATCTAAGGTTTTAATTCAATTCACAATGGCATGTGTTAGCAGCATAAAAATTGCTTCTCAATTAAATCATCCGGGTTGTAATTTATTCAAGATAACAACATGTTTTAAAATTTACAAATTTATTTTAAAAAGCACATACACCTACCTTTTTAAGAGCGATCACATTTCAGGATTATGTGTCATAGAAAAACCGTCTTTTCCTGTGGGGGAAAAAAATAGAAGAAAACCACACACTAGTAACAGAAAATAGCAAAGGTGGAATTTAGGACCTGCTATAATCTCATCTTGTTGTGACTTCCTTTACAGTATTAAACAAATGGTGATTTTAAAGTAGACATAAAATATTTCCTCATTTCTATCTAGATAAAACATTTTAAAGATTTTTATTCCAATGATTTGATTTCTAAGGAGCAAATGGAAACAATCAAATGAAAAATGGATAAAAATAAATAGAAATTTCTTAAAATTAGAATTAAAGCATTTACTTTGTATCTATCCCAATGATATATTTTCAAACATTTTAATTCCACAAAACAAATGTATAAAACTCCACTGCTGTTTCTACTTTCCTAGTGGGAAAACACAGTCAAGAGTTTGTAATGAGTTATGCAGGTAACAGGAGGTGCCAGAACTCTAAGCTGCTACCTCCTTCTGTTGAATTTTTTTACTGCCCAAGCCAGTAAGCTATATTTGTGAACTCTATTTTTCTTAGTTAAGACTTTTGAATCCAAACAAATACATAAATGAAATTAAATCAAAATAGGATCCTTCTGTTTTTATTTTACATGTATTATTCTCAACAAACAGTTGACACAGAAACCAACTAGTCACAAATAAATACTAAATGTGACTTTTCCATTCAAATTTATTTGGGGACATAGATCAAATTATTTTACTATTTTAACTTTGTATACTCAAACCCAAATAAGAAAGTAAATGGTTTAGTTTAATATAAACAAATCATCCACTACTATAAAGTATTTCTAGTCAAATCTAACTAATCATTTAATATTATTAAATATAATATTTACTATTATTAAATGATAATAATTCTAACTCTGACAATGATACGTTAGATTCCAGCTTTAATTTAACTTCCAATGAAGATAATGATGTATAAATTCAGAAAAAATGACCAAGATTCTGACCCAAAATTGAAATCTGAAATCACCAAGGATTTGAAATCAATCCCAAAGCATAATTCCAGAGGAATCACTCCCACATACACATCAAATGTGGACTCCTATATTAGCTTGTGCTTCCATCAGTTGCCATCTTCTTTTCGGAAAATAAAAACCCTTTTTAAACTTTAAATAAGAGATCCTCACAACATTCTACTGAAAAAAGTGTAAACAGCCAAGTCTGAGTTCCACCCTTTTTGGCCATACTTAGCTGCAGAAACTCTTTCCTTCCAAGCAACACCAAGATTCCACAAGGACTCCTCAAAGTAAGCCAGAATCCGGGCCTTCCTCTCCTGCTTTTCATTACTTCAGATGTCAGCCAGCATGACTCTGGTTCCCCTCACTGCCAATATGCTATGTTTTTGGTAACGGCTGCCTAATCTGTTTTCTAAAATTACAGTTGCAGGTAAGATCTGCTAACAGGAACAACAAAAAAAAGCCAAGATAGATTAATGATTGATATGGAAAGCAGCTAGGAGGGGCCACTGGTTGATCTTCAGCTTCAGCTTATAACTGGCCAACCAGAAATAATATAATACCTAGAATTTGCTTCAAAACAATCCAGTCAGGGTCACTGATGAGGAGGAGAAATAGATGCAATAAATGTGGCCATGTGTTTGTTGCAGTTTAATAATGGATACATGAAGGTTTCTTGGGATATTCTACTTATATGTATATTCACAATTTTACATAGTAAAAGATGTTTTAAATAGTCATCCAATAAAAATTATGAGTGAAAATATAGAAAGAGAGAAATGCACATTTCATAAATATTACAACTTTTCCTTGTTTCAAAAACCAAGTAACAAAGAAAGGAAAAGACTAAGAAAATACTTTAGACAAAATTTTTTTTTAAAGACGTGGGGTACAATTCAGGATTACGTATATAAGTGGACATCGTACAGGTAAAGTTTGGGCCTCCCCTTTGTCCCCACTTTACCTGGTTTGACAGCAGGTACCCTTTTTGATATTATGTTCTCCCCTCACCCCTCAGCAGTATCCCACTAATGTGAATCCCTTTCTTATAGTATTATAGTAAATGTTCAGGATCTGCTTATGAGTGAGAACACGTGGTACTCAGTTCTTTGTTTCTGTGATAAATCACTGATTATGATAGACTCTAAATTCATCCAAGTGGCTGCAAAGTCCATACAGTTTGTCCTTTGTGACTGCGTAATATTCCATCGTGTATATGTACCACATTTTTTTCTATCCAGTGCAGTTTCAACGGGCAGCACAGTTGGTTCCATGTTTTGCTATTGTGAATTGTGCTGCAATAAACATGCAGGTATCTTTTTGGTAGAATGATTTGAGTTCCTCCAGGTATATTCCCAGAAGGGGGATTGCTGGATCATATGAAAGGTCAATTTCTAGTTCTTTTAGATATCACCACACTGTTTTCCATAGAGATTGAACTAGTTTGCATTCCCATCAGCAGTGTAGAAGAGTTCCCTTTTCTCCACATCCTCACTAGCATTTGTTGTTTATTAATGATGGCCACAGCCTGTAATCCCATGCTTTGGGAGGCTGAGGTGAGTGAATTGCCTGAGCCTGCGGGTTCGAGATCTGCCTGGGCAACTTGGCGAGACCTCATCTCTACAATAAATCAAAAATTAGTGGGGTGTGGTAGCACGCACCTGTAGTTTCAGCTACTTGGAAGGCTGAGGCAGAAGGAACGCCGGAGCCCAGCAGGTCGAGGCTGCGGTGGCCATGAGGGGCCACTGCACTCCTCCAGTCTGGGCAACAGAGTGAGAATCCAACTCAAAAAAAAAAAAAAAAATTATGGCCAGCCTTACTGGGCCTAGGTGGTATCGCGATGTGGTTTTGATTTGCATTTCTCTGATGATTAGTGAGGCTGAGTACTTTTTCCTGTATCTGTTGGCTACCCATATATATTCTTTTGATTAATGTCTATTCATGGCTTTTGCCCACTTTTGGATGGAGCTGTCTGTGTTTTTCCTTTTGGCACATTTGAGTTCCTTACAGATCCTGAATGTTAGGCGTTTGTCATATATACAGTTGGCAAATATTTTTTTCCCATTCAATGGGCTATCTCTCCACTCTCTTGATGGTTTCTTTTGCTTTGCAGAAGCTTTTCAGTTTAATGAGGTCTCACTTGTCTATCTTATCTCTTATGGCATGGACACCTGGGGTTTTGATCTAGAATTGGTTGCCTGCACTGATTTTTGTTCGGGTGTCTCCTGCATTTTCTAAGATTCTTATAGTTTGAGGTTTTATGTTTAGGTCTTTGATCCACTTAGAGTTGACTTTTGTGTATGGTAATAGGTAGGGATTAGGCAAAAAATTTTTAAATCAACCATCACACTAGGCAAACTGAACAGCTTGTAGGCAGGGTTTTATAAACATCATCATGATGGATTTGAAGATTTAATATTTCAAAAGCCAAATAACAAGTATACACACTTGCAATAAAGCCTCTTTTTAAAATTATCTCAATTATCTCTGCTTTGAATTAAATGATATAAACACAGGAACACTAGTATCTCATGCTTGTCAGAAAATTTTTGGTAGTTAACTATGCCTTTGATTAATGTAATTGGGGAAATGGATATTTATAATCAATATCAATGTGGTATATTTTATAGACAAAAAATATTTCCAAATAAAGAGATTTGAGAGAAAACTTTTAAAAAATCCTTGATTGATGGCAAGCTTTGGGATCAGAGATATAAATTATCAGATCTGCTACCTGCTTATGCTAGCTGAGTGATCTATCACTGAGAAGTAGTCAAAAGACAGGTACTCTATGGATTATATCACTAAATTTGGCTAAAATTTGAAAGAGATGAAAAGGTTCATATGAGGCTAGATCTCAGCTTTCATAATACTCAGGGAAAGTCACACACCAAGTAAAAACATCCTCACAGCCTTGGAATTTGACTTACTGACCCTGCCAGACACCACTACTGGAAACCTGACCCTGGACATAAAATAAAAGGCAGAATTTATGTCATGATTCTGGAAAAGACCACGTGTAAAGTTGTGCCAAGCCTACCTCAAAGATGAACCAGGTATAAGAACAAACTCACATTCCTTCTGAACAGAATACAGAAGACCCAATATGGAATCCTAACATGATTAAAAACGAGAAAAGAAAAAAAAATCGTTCATGGTTTTCTATTTTCTTTTTCATGCTTTCCTGGCCTAAAATAATCTGTTTCCTTTCCAATAAAATAACAATGCCAAACTCTGAAAAGGAAATTTGTCTGACTTAATGGGTAAGCACATAAAAGCTGGAAAAGGGAGTATTATGTGAAAAGCAGAGCAACTTGGCCTTAGGCAGGCTTCCAGATTTATCAGTGAGGGTCAGAGGAGGGAGTGTGTGGGTAATAATTATGAACAAGTTGCATGACGGAGGTCAGCTAAACAAAATTCAGTTGTTTTCTATTTGAAAATCACAGTTCCAGCAATTGACTACATGAGCTAAGATAAACTTCTATTAGCTTACATCCATACTTATATTTTTTTCATTCATGCAGCCATAATTTGAGATTTAGTTTTTATTAAACTGGGAATGGTTTATCATAAGGCCATATGTATTTAATAAAATTTGTCAAATAAATGAGTGAATGAGTAGCAACTAATAACCACCAAGTCATGAAAACTAAGACTAAAGCTAAAAGTGACAAAAATAAAATTCCCAGATATGGCAGTCATAACTAATTTTTTTTTTTTTTTTTTGAGTTGGAGTCTCACTCTGTCGCCCAGACTGGAGTGCAGTGGCCCCTCCCGGCCACCGCAGCCTCGACCTGCTGGGCTCCGGTGATCCTTCCGCCTAGCCTTCCAAGTAGCTGGAACTACAGGCGCATGCTACCACGCCCGGCTAATTTTTTTATTTATTGTAGAGATGAGGTCTCGCCAAGTTGCCCAGGTGGGTCTCGAACCCACGGGCT
>CAUYQG010109192.1:0-23722 GCA_963574415.1 Tarsius wallacei | reverse complement strand
TTCCTGAGCCTGGATCTCGCCAAATTCTTAAAGCCATTGATAGATCTGCTCCCTGCAGAAAGATATGCAAATGATTATTGTTCAACTGTAAATAATAATGAACCAGCCCCTTGGGTTCATTTTACCAACATAATAAATATCTTTTGATAACTTTGCTATATATTTGCCTCTGAAGGAGGTGAGATCATGTTCTTTTTTCCATAATCTAAGATTTATTTTGATCATGTTTGCAATATAATAGTAAGTTGTTTTCGATGTCTTGTGAAGAATTTAAATTATTAAATGAATGTTCTTAAATCAAGTGTGATCTTTGCATGATGTTGAAAAGAGCATTGAAAGCAGTAGTTTACACTTAATTATTATAAGCCAAAAATCAAATACTTGAATATTCTACTGTGAGATTCTACTGATTTAAAGTTGTGCTTAAGATTCTTTTAAAAAATAAATCTAATTATCAAATGCATCCCTTGTGATATTCCTCTATTATGTGATATTAACCTATATTCCTGGGTCTTTTTAATTTCCAATTACTGTTGTTAGAAGTCTCAGTCTCACATTAATTTTTATAAGTGTAATTAAATAACTGTCATTCCCAAATCTTGGTGTTTGCAGATTAGTTATAAGTCTTATATATGGCAGACCAAGGCCATTTCTTTGTAGATAAATATATTACTTAGTAAATGTGTCGAGGCTAAAAGAAGGTATGTTTAATCTAGAGTCTTTTGGGCTTGGTGCCACAGGCCTGTATCCCAGCTGAATGTAAGGCTGAGGCAGCAGGATCTCCTTGAGCACAGGAATTCAAGGCCATAGCTGAGTGTATAGTCACTAAGTTATCATAGGTCAAATATTGAGACTTTTTAAGTTGTTTTGCACAAAATGTTTTGCATCTTACATTTTGATATCACCATATGTTTCAGTTAAAAGAATATTATAAAACCTGATGAATAATAGTGCTGGTTAAGAGAAGAATTCGTAAGAATACATACTGTCCATACTTGTTGTCCACATTCTGCATTACACGTATGGAGTCTGAAAATTCTGTCTCTAGAGGCAGCAGCATTTTGAGACAGGTCCTATCCCACTGCAGTGTCTGGCAGACCTGATTTCTTGCCCCCTAAGGACCTTAGGGCAGTGGAAATAAATGAAGACCAACCAAATAAGAAAAGCAAAGGCTATTTTTTTCTGAGCTTATGACAGCAAGGGAGTCAGCCACCATCATCTGTGTTTTGGCAGAGACTCAAAGGCAGGCAGATGAAAAAGCTTCATACTGGGAAAAAGGGAAGGCTTCAGGTAAGCCCTGACTGGAGGCCTTGGGCGTGAAGTAGCCGGAGGCAGACTGACTAGAAGCGGGGCACCCTGTGTGATGAGCTAGGGTTGCATGTTTGACTTTCTCTGATTGGTCCTAAGTTGAGGCAGGAGCAAAGGAGCTGTCAGTCACTAATCATTCCCTGGCCATTTGGGCCAATTGTTACCCAAGTTATTGCTTAGCTTCTTGGATTGTCATTCTTGAGATAGCAATCTGACTTCCTGCAACTCTGACTTCATAGACTTATAGCAGGCTGACCTCCTGGGTTGTTGATTGGTGATAAGAGGGTTGACTTTCAGAGCAGGTTATGGGCCGAAGTTCTATTTTTTACATATGGTCTGGCCATTGTTCATTTTATATTCAGTCTCTTACGACTTCCGGTGAGCAGCAATAGCCACCATTGTATTAGTCAAGGGTTCTCCAGACTAACAGAACCAATAGGGTGTGTGTGTGTGTGTGTGTGTGTGTGTGTGTGTGTGTGTGTGTGTAGAGAGAGAGACAAGAGATTTGTTTTAAGGAATGGCTCATGTGATTGTGAGGGCTGGCAATTCTAAAATCTAAGGGGCAAGCCAGTAAACTGGAGATTCACCTGAGAGTTGTAGTCTTGAGTCTGAAGTCAGCAGGGCAGAACAGCAAACTGAAAATACAAGCAGATTTTCTACGTTGCAGTTTTGAGACAGTACTGCTTTTCCTTAGGGAAACCTCAGTCTTTGCTCTTAAGGCCTGCAACGATTGGAAGAAGCCTACCCACATTATAGAGGTAGATCTCCTTTGTTCAATGTCTGCTTATTTAAATAAAAGTCACATCTAAAAAATACCTTTACGGCAACATCTACACTGGTGTTTGACCGAATAACGACACCACAGTTGACGCATAAAATTAACCATCATAGCCATGTTCTAGACATTGTTCCTCACTGCCTGAGAAGACACCATTATGCTTTTTTTAGGGGTTTTGAGGCTTATCTGTAGCTCTGGTTATCCGTAACCATGTCTCTCTTTATTAACATAGTTCACACTGAGATGATAATTCTGTGTTTAAACACTTGGCCTAGTTCTCCCTTCCCTTCATAGGCCATCTGGTTTTATAAACCAGACAACCACACTCTGGTCAGGTTAGATGAAGTCGGGCTTGCAGGACACTGTTTTCACTGGGTTCCTTTATAGGGCACAGTATACAAAATTAAAGTCTATCCTTGTGTTTACTACATTCAATGTTGAAATTCTAAGAGTGAGATTATTATCTCATGCCAAGCACACAGCATTGCGTTCATACTTTATCTAGCTAGGTGACATCTAAGAGAAAACATTATGGAGACTGAAGTGTAACATTTGCTTGTGACAATCTGCTCACCATGTATTTGCACCTGAGAACTCATTCATAGCTGACTTCCAGCTGCTTTTAATTTACATGATAAAAGAAATGGCCTGTACTCCTCTGGTGTCCTTGTAGCACATTTTCTTTTAATTTTTCAGTGAATTACACTGTAGGCAAGACGGATGAGATGGTTCACTTTGGAATTTTGTGCCAGTGCTGAGATGTGAGGGGTAGATAAGAAAGTAACAATGAAATCTGGAATATCTTTTCAGAATTAAGGCAGCCTTTCTAACGACAGAGCAGCCTTAGACGGCCTAGTTCCACAGAGGAGACAGGAAATGGCTAGAATCACATTTATCTTTTACAGAGAAGGAAATCTTTTTTTTTTTTTTAAGTTGGAATCTCACTCTGTTGCTCAGACTGGAGTGCAGTGGCCGCTCCTGGCCACGACAGCCTCGGCCTGCTGGGCTCCGGCGATCCTTCCACCTCAGCCTTCCAAGTAGCTGGAAGAACAGGCGTGTGCTACCATGCCCGGCTAGTTTTTTTGATTTATTGTAGAGATGAGGTCTCGCCAAGTTGCCCAGGCGGGTCCCGAACCCACGGGCTCAGGCAATCCACTCATCTCAGCCTCCCAAAGCTCAGGATTACAGGCTGAGCCATCGAGCCCGGCTGAGAAGGAAATCTTAGTATTATTAAGATGGAATCTTAACAGTGTTTTTGTAAAGTGAAAATACTATGATCACTTTCATTACTCTGGTGGACCTGAAGAAAATTTCAGAGAAAAAAATAAAGCTTGTAATGCACTTTAGAAAAGCACGAAAGGGAACACAGATGCTTCATAATAAATCTTCTAGGAGGCCAGTGTTGAAAGAAACACAAACGGTAGTAAACATGATTGAACCAAGTAGTAATGAAAGTGTTACCCAAAACAAGGAAACTTCTCTTAGAAATTATCCAAAGGCAAGTAATAAAAAAAAAGAACGTCTATTTCCATAACAAAAGAAACTCTGATCCCATTTACTTCACAATATGATACAAACTTGCATTAAAAACTAAGTGCAGGCGGGGCTTGGTGGCTCAGCCTGTAATCCCAGCACTTTGGGAGGCCGAGGTGAGTGGATTACCTGAGTCCACGGGTTTGAGACCCGCCTGGGCAACTTGGCGAGACCTCGTCTCTACAATACATCAAAAATTAGCCCGGCATGGTAGCACGCGCCTGTAGTTCAGGCTACTTGGAAGGCTGAGGCGGAAGGATCGCTGGAGCCCAGCAAATCAAGGCTGCAGTGGCCAGGAGTGTGCCACTGCACTCCAGTCTGGGCGATGGAGTAAGACTCCAATTCTAAAAAAAAAAAAACTAAGTGCAATAAAAAATGAAATTGCTTTTGGGCTAGGAAATGAAGAAAATATTGTTGTGCTCAAAGTTCCAGAGAGAGATCACCAAAGAGCCAGCCCTGATTCAAGTACACGAGGGTTTTTATTCAAGCTCGAGCCTGGGCTCGTGTTTGAAACCGACAGCGCCTTCAGTGACGAGCGAGCCCTGACTCAAGTTATCACGCACCTTTTATACATAGTTTTGAGGGGGTGGGGTAGTTTTACAGACTTGTGCATACAGGGTTGGATAAAAACTATATGATGTAGTTACAGAGATTTTGATTGGTTGATTCAAGTCTGATTTGCGTGGGCTCCCAGCTTTGTTACTTGTGATGGACAGGTAATTGCTAACGGAGCGAAATGCTTGAGCAAGCAGGCAAGCAGGTTTGAGATAACGCAGAGCCTGCCTGTCAGGAGGGTGGCTGGCGCCGCTGGGTCTGGCGCCACTGAGTCTACTGTAATCTAAGTAAAGGAATGTTTGGGAGTTTGGGAAGGGGCTTGTTGAAGCTTAACAGGGTTAAATACAAACACTGTTTAAATTATAGCTTTACAACTGCAGTTACTACCAGGCACCTATTACGTGCCCAGTCTCACAGGATTTGAGGTAGAGTTAGAAATTCAGTAAATGTGAGGTAGGAATTTATATAACATATCAAACATGAGCTAAGAGGGGGGTATAGAATACAGTGAGTTAAGAGGGGGTTCATAGCAAATATAGTTCTCTAAGTTTTCCTGGGTATTTCAAATATTGCTATGTTTCTTTTCAAAACTAAACATCTGACTCAATGTTGGCTTATCGCTCACAAAACAAACTTGAATTTGTGCCAGCAAGAACTGTCAGATATTGCCAACATTCCTTGTCTTCTGAAAATGGTGCCTCCATAGAACACATATGGAATAGTACTTGATATTAGAGGCTTCTGACTTCATTACTATCTTTACATCTCAGTTTCTTCAATTAGAAAAAAATTCAGGTCTAACTTTTTTTGTTTATTAGTTGCCTTCACATCTGCATGTTGAATTAGAAGGGACGATTATAATCCATCTTCCACAGAGAAGGAAAGGAAGGTTCAGAGTGATTATGTGAGCATTCCACATCACTTGGCCAATAAAAATAAGAAGAGCTGGGGCTAGATAGTCTTCAGACCTCTCGTTTCTTTGTGCTAGTACACCATTGTCAGTCCAGTCCAGAGAATTCTCAAACAGATTAGCAAGCCACCCTCTCGAAATTGCTGCAGCTGTTATGTGATCAAGGTGTCTTAATGCAAACCTTAGAGAGTAGGGAGTGACTCTGTCATATAAGATGGGCATATGTTTCATTCGTAGAGCTTATTTTATTTTGAATGAAACAGCCAAGAAAACGCTAGCCTTGGCCTGTTCCTCAAGGGATGATTTCCGAAATAAATGTAATAGGGACAAAGAAGTCAGTCTTTAACAGCCCTGTGTCATTCAATCGTCAGTTGTGGACTAGAGATGGGGAGGGGCAGGGAAGTTGTGGGGGGAGGCATGGGTAACTTCCCCGGTGAAGTGGTTCTAGTCAGCTGAGGGCAATTTTCTGGTGGAGGGCAGATGGGTGCCCTGGCCTGGTAAAGGGGTCCTAATACTATAGCATAACATTCACCATGGGTAGTAAGTCATGCCGCCTCCATTTTATCTAACAACCTTAAAAATATATTTGTGGTTATAATGTGGTTAATTGTCTATCATGAAATTGATTACCCCTCCTTCCCTCCATCCTTCCTTCTTTCCTTCCTTTCATAATAATATTTTCCTTTTTTTGCAGAAGTAATTTTTTTCTAGAGAACTTAGGGATTTAGAAAGAAAAAAAGACCTTTTTATAGGTTTCCATTACAGGGAAGTAGACATCAGACTTTTTGAGTTCAAAACCCAGCTCAAGTGCTTACCAGCTAGTTGTCCTTGATTTGAGCATCTTAAACTATCTAAGCTCCAATGTCTTCCCTCCCAGAAATAATGGGAATAAAGAAATTTGCTGACTTAACATATGTAAAGCATGCATGCATGCATTGGGTGCTCAGTAATTGTTAGTGATCTCTTTGGCTTAGTAAAGACCATTGTCAAAATTTTTGTGTATTTGCCTTTAAGTTTTCTCTAAATTGTATCGGCAGTGTTTTGAATATTATATCCATCCAACTCTTGTGGTTTAGATTTGGAATATCCTGTTGTTGCTACTAAGTAGCAGGCTGGTTATCCTGGTTTGGGGAGTGGTTCTCATCTTAGCCTAGCTTCAAGCTGTGGTAACCAACTGATGATGTAAGGATATTTTAACTTTTTTAAAACACTGAATATTGGAGAAAAAAATGCCACAGGACCTGGCTGGCCCACATGTGTAGCTAATACAGATGATAACAGAGTATTTTAAAATATAAAATAAGCTTAAAGTTTAATCATCACCAAATAGCAAAAACAATAATTATGATATTATGGAAAGGTTTGAAATTGTTTTCATTATAAAGGGGCCAAGAAAGGAAATTTGCTGTTACACATTTTTCATGCTGAACAAATTTTTAGCATGGAACATTTAAAAAATATTTAATGCCAGGAATCATTTTGTGTTTTTAGTTCTCAAAAATCAAATAGCCTTTGTAAAATGTAAAATGACCCAAATTGCAAAGTGTGATTTGTGAAGAAAATTGAGTATTCCTGTATAGCATCCATTTAACCTTCAGGCAATATACCCTGGGGAATGCCTACCCTGTCCTCAATATCGGTCATGGGTTTGATGGGAAGCTCCAGCAGTAAGCACACAGGAACCAAGTCCAATTCACATGTCTAGTCTGGCCAGAACTGTAGGAATCACCAGAAAGATACATTCTCATTCCCTTGTGACTTGAGCCTGAAAATATATAATGTGGAGCAGCTACAGCCACCTCACCACCAAGAAAGGAACACCTACCTGAGAATGAAACTGCACAGCATGTATATATCTTAGAGCTGGACAGAAACTGGACTCTGCAGACACTTCTGAAATTTAGATCTAGTTGTCCCAGAAGCTAGACCTACGTGAGTGCATGTTGATGACATGAGTCAATACATCTCTTCTCTTGCTATCTTCCTCCTCCTCCTCTTCCTTTCTCCTTCTCTTGCTTTTCTGTTAAGCTAGCTTTCTTTTGTTGTTTTGTTATTGTTGCTCTTAGTGACTGATAGAGTCTTATCTGATATTGAGATGAAGGAAGCATTTACTTGCAGGTAATGGGAAACTTACCGAACCTCAGATCTTCATTTTTGCAACCCGTACATAATAATATTACCATATTTCAAGTTTGATATTGTAATAGTCAGGATTCTTCAGAGAAATAGAACTTATAGGATGTGTGTGGGGGGGCATGTGTTTGTCTAGAATTGACTCATGCAATTATGGAGGCTGGCAAGTCCAGAATCTACAAGGGTGTGGCAGGCTGGAGACCTAGGGACTTGTTAATGTTGCATTTCAAGTAGAAGGCCATTTGCTGGTGAATTCCTTCTTGCTCAGGGAGGCCAGCCTTTTGTTCTATTTAGACCTAAACTGATTGAATGAGGTCCTCCATGTTGTGGAGGGCACACTACTTTACTCAAAGTCCACCAATTTAAATGTTAATGTCATCCAAAACAAACAAGCAAACAAATAAAAAAACCCCAAATCTCACAGGAACATCTAGAATAATGTTTGACCAAATATCTAGGCATCATGGTCCCGTGAAATTGTCACATAAAGTTAGACATTATAGATAACCTAGTAATAATAATGGTCAATTTTTTAGCTCTTATTATTTACAAGCAACATTTCAAGGAATTCTCATTCAATCCTTTGAGGCAGGTGCTACTGCTATCATCTTTTCACAAATGAGAAACTAACACTATAGGAAAGAAACAAACATGTCTAAGGCCATATAGTTAATAATCGGCAGAGCCAGGACATAAACCTGGTTTGTATAATTCCAAAATCCATGTTATTAACAAAAAACCATATTGCCACGTTAAGGTTGCAATACATTAAGCTCAGGAGGTACCATGTTGAGTAATACAAAGTCTTTGCCCTCAAAATTCAGTAGGGAATTCAGAGAAATAGACAATTTGCTAAAGCATGCAGGGGGTGCTATGAGGCCACAGCAAGGACACCCAGTTCTGGAGGGTCAGCTAAAACTCTCAAGAGAAAAAAGCATCCAAATTGAATCCTGAGGGCAAAATAGGTGTTAGCCAAATGATTAGAGTTGGAAGAACATTTCACAGCATAACTAGGACTCAGTTTTCTCACTGTAAAATGAAGGATAAAACTAAAAAAAAAAATTTGGAAATCTCTTCTCTAGTAGCTTTCTACTGCTACTGCAACAAACTCAGCTTGAATAATATAAATTTATTATCTTATAGTACTGTGGGTTAAAAGTCTTACACCACAGGGAGACACCTCTTATCAACAAGGGTGCCTGAAAGAAGCGTATTTGTATACCTAACCCTTAACTGTACCCCACAATAGCATAATAAAAAATACTGATTATTAAAAAAAAAGTCTTACACATGTCACTGTATTAAAATCAGCAAGTCTGTGTTCCTCTCTGGAGGCTCTAGGGGAGAATCCATTTCCTTGCTTATTTAGACTGTAGGGAGAGTTGAGTTCCTTGCAGTTGTAGGGCTGAGAGCTCTATTTTCCTGCTGGCTGTTGTATGAGGGCTGTTTCCAGCTTCTGGAGGACATCACATTCCTTGGCTCTGGGGCCCCCTCTACCTTCAAAGCCAGTATCAAGGGGCAGAGTACCTCTCACGCTTTGAGTCTCCTTCTTTGTCCCATCCCTCTGAGTCAGCTGGGCAAAACTCTCCACTTTTAAGGACTCATGTGATGAGATCGAGCAGGCTTGGATAATCCAAGATGATCCGTCTCAAGTTCTTAACCTTAATCAAATCTGTAAATTTTCTTTTGCCATGTAAGGTCACATATCTGTGGGGTCTGCCTTACGACATCTCCCAGTTTTAATATTTTTCTTATTTTATTGGAACTAATAGTGAGCAAAAATAAGGCAGTGAGCATTTGGAGGAATGGCACATTGGTTTCCCATGCTTAGGAACAATTGTGAAATCAGTCTACGTCTACAGGTAAAAGCTCTTCCCCAAGCAGAAGGGAGAGGTCATACATAATTTGGAGAGGCTTTGATGCTTCTATGCCCTTGAAGGTCCTTCAGTTTCAGGAGTATTCTAGGCATCTAGAAACAGCCAGGAGAGGGTAGAGATGGGGGTTCTGGTTAATGAGAGGTGGGCTCGAGGCTAAATATTCAGGTTCTTTCGCAAAGGTTTACTACCTGCTTGTGTACTCTTCAGTCTGGTCCCCGGTTTCCAAGTTGTGGAATCAAGCTAATTGTGTTTTACATCGATTATCCCTCCCCAGAATTGGGGTAATGGACTACAACACTTCCCACCCCCAAGCCGTCTCTAAGGTTGACTGAGTTTCCAGATAAACATGCAACCTTAGTGGATTTTTCCTTATCCCTCATATTGTTGCGAGAACACAGAGAGCCCATGACACCGAGGCTATTTTAGGAAGTAGCAGATTATTAGCGCCGGTGCGACTCGGCGAGCTAATGCTCCAAGGCTAAGCACTGCAGGGAGGGAGGAGAGGAGTCTTAAACCTTAGTTTAGGTAAGGGAAGGGGGTCGGGTTGTGTGACTATACATTTTCTTTGGAATTTACAAGGTTGTACTTAACAAAACCAGATTTTCAAAGAACAAATGCTCTCCAAGATATGCATAACAAGCGGGGGTTGTAAACCGATAACTTCATAAAGAGAGGATTTGGGTTAAGTTTAAATTGGTTACTATCTTGCATTTCTAGGAAAGCCATCTTTGGCTATTTAGTTTTCTCAAGCAAAACCTGTCTAGCAGGTTTTCAGAGCTTGCAAATTTATCTTTTTTTTTTTTTTGAGTTGGAGTCTCACTCTGTTGCCCAGACTGGAGTGCAGTAGCCACTCCCGGCCACCACAGCCTCGACCTGCTGGGCTCCGGCGATCCTTCTGCCTCAGCCTTCCAAGTAGCTGGAACTACAGGTGCACGCTACCACGCCCGACTAATTTTTTTTTTTGATTTATTGTAGAGATGAGGTCTCACCAAGTTGCCCGGGCAGGTCTTGAACCCCTAGGCTCAGGCAATCCACTCACCTCAGCCTCCCAAGGCGCGGGATTACAGGCTGAGCCACCGAGCCTGGCTGCAGATTTATCTTTAAAAGGAATACTTTTAACTGTTATCAGCCCCTCTTTGCTGCATTCCCCCCTTTGATGCTCGACCCTTTATGGGTTAAGAGCACCATCTTTAATTTGGTGCATTAATATTATATGGACCGCAGTTTTCCCTTCAACAACTGTTTCCACAAACTTAGAAATGGCATTCATAATTATAGGGGCTATGCAAGGGAGGATAAGATAGAATCCCACCAATAGGATTATAGATCCAATAATGTATTTAAATCCTCCCAGATCCGAGAACATGTTTTCAAACCAATTGCCTATTTTTATGCCTTGCCATTTTTGCACCGGGACATGGGAAAGCTTTCTAATGTTGGTGGCTACATCAGTTATAGCTTTACTATTATCATCTATTTGCAAACAACAGTCAGAGCTATTACATTTACCACACACTCCTCCTTCTTCTGCTAGCAGATAGTCCAAAGCTAAGCGGTTTTGATAAATGGCTGACACGTTTGGGCTTGTTGTTGAGCAGCAAACTCAAAAGCCGTGGCTGTTTGATCAGTTATCCCTTCTAAGACCGCTTGCGACCTGATAATGCAATGTAGCATAACATAGGCGTGCGGTATCCCCATCTGTCTTGTGCCCATGTGTCTGGGCCATAAGTATTTATAATTCTCTGGGGTGGCCATTCGTCATCTTTCCAATCCTGGGTCCCTCCTAAATTAGGAATTTGGTCAAGAGATCGAGCATCTCATGTGTTGAGGCTTTCATAAAGGGGAATGCCTCGTTCATTTCCCCTTGGGTTAGGCAGAAGGAAAAAATCCTGGCTGGACTATTACCGTGGTACACGTGCCTTTCCATAATGCTGGGAGCTGGGTATATGCAACCTTTCCACATATCCAAAATAGCCCTTTAGGGGCTTTTCAGAGGTCTGGATTTACAGAGGACAGATCTGTCCAGCTCTGACTTATAATGGGGATACCTTGAAACGGGTTAGCTTGTTCAGAGGATAGTACTGTACAGTTACTTATAGTTTGGGTGACAATAGTACATTGAGAAGATTTAGTTCATGAGCAGGTGCCCAATACCAAACAGACCTTGTTGGCCACCAGGTCTGGTGGGTTGAATTCAAGTGCAATATTCTTTTGCAAGGAGTTTCTCCTACCCATTGAGTATAGGCAGAGCCCGCTCTGCTTAAGCAGTCTTCTCCAATTACTTTTGAGGAGAGGATCCACATTTGGGGTAGATTATCTGTTCTAACAGTTACAGAATGGTTCCATTGGAGGAGCTAGTATGCATCCAGACTAGTTCCCTACCAAGTCACTCTTCAGTCATTAGGGCTCCTTTGCATACCCAACAATTGGTGACACCAAGTGTCTGGGCTATATTTTCAGTCAAATTTATAAAAAGATTTTGGCCTACTTCCCATGGTTGAGGGAAGGGAGTTAACTTTGGTTGTTCAGCAGCCAGAGGAGTTACAAATTATACAACTTCTTTTTTGGCGGGGGAGGGTTGGAGTCTCACTCTGTCACCCAGATTGGAGTGCAGTGGCCGCTCCCGGCCACCGCAGCCTCGACCTGCTGGGCTCCGGCCATCCTTCTGCCTCAGCCTTCCAAGTAGCTGGAACTACAGGCGTGCACTACCACACCCGGCTATTTTTGATTTATTGTACAGATGAGGTCTCACCAAGTTGCCCAGGCAAGTCTCGAACCCATGGACTCAGGCAATTCACTCACCTTGGCTTCCCAAAGCGCGGGATTACAGGCTGAGCCACCGAGCCCAGCCTCTACAACTTCTTTAAGCAGTTTCTCGGCTGTGGGTGCAGGGGCAAGATCCCAACAAACCCAATTTGTGCTTCCAGGAGTGCTACAGACTATGACACCAACTTTAGTGTACTGGTAGCTCTGTTTTGATAATCCACTGAAGTATAGCTGGTCATTATGGGTACAGATATGTTTGTCAGTATCACAATTTTCTGACTGGGATGACTTATGATGGAAAACTTTTATATCTGGCTGGCCAAATAGTTTCTATACATTTACATGGTGGGTGTGTGGGGGAAGCGATCGACACCCAAATTAGGCAGAAGTTTATAAAAGCACAAGAAAACTTCCTATCATGAGTGAGAATGGAAATGTTAGTGAGACCCTTTTCTAACATGGTCAATGGGGACAACTCTGTTAATTCTATAGCAATTAAAATGACAAACAGTTTGGCAAATATGAAGGCTGACAAAGCAAAACAATGGCTTATCAGTAAGGTGCTGAGTCCTTAAGTTCTTAAGTTCCTTAAGCTTCTGCCAGCTTCCGGTGTGTGGCTGAAACAAGGCCGATGCATCCCCAGTCTTCAGCTGTGCTTAGACTAGCCAGCCCCAGAGTGGCTAGAGCAGAGCTTGAGGAATCCTTTCCAGGTTTTCTGTCAGCCTTGGTGGCTTTCTAAGGGTCAGCTGAAGGGGAGCTGCTGAATCTGTGGCCCACTCCCAGGACTGGGAGCCTGGCTTAATTCTGCTGTAATGGATCCAGGGAACTATTTTTGGCTACTTTGACTGAGTTGGGGTAGATAAAAGAACAGTCAATGGGCCCCTCCAGAGGGGCTTTAGAGGCTGTACATTCCATTCTTTTACCCATACCATATCACCTGGCTTAGAAGAATGGGTGTCTGTAGTTAAACTAATTGGCAACAATTTTCTGACTTGACAATGGAGGGCTTGCATTTGATATTTTAGAGTAAGATTTCCTAACTCCTTTAAGTCTCCCTGTATGCTGTTAACAAGAGGGGGTAGCTGCCCATAAATAATTTCAAAAGGCGAGAAACCTGTTTGTTTGGTGGGGCTAGACCTTATCCTTAGAAGGACTATTGGCAGAAGCTGAACCCAGCCTTACTTAGTTGTGATTTTAAGGTCTGGTTCATTCACTCCGCCTTTCCTGAACTTTGTGGCCTATAGGCTGTAGGGAGCTTCTATCTGATTTGCAGTCCTTTAGTCATTAACTGTACTACCTCTGCTACAAATGCTGGTCTACTGTCCCATCTGATAGTGATCGGGAGTCCAAACCGGGGAATGATTTCCTTTAACAGGAGTTGGGCCACCTCAGTGGCTTTTTCTGTCCTTGTGGGGAAGGCCTCAAACCATCCTGAGAAAGTACACACAAAAACAAGGAGATATTTGTAGCCTTGGCAGCGTGGGAGTTCTGGAAAGTCCACGATAAGATCCTCAAAGAGTGTCCCCACCCCCCACATGCTGCACTCCAGGGGAGACTTTGGGTCCCTGCCGCGGGTTATTTTGAGCACAAGTTACACATTGTTCACAGACCACCAGCGCTATACTGGAGAGTTGGGGGACATACAAGTACTTACTGAGAGAATTTGCAAGAGCAGTCTGTCCGCTGTGTGTCCCTTGGTGAAATTGCCTGACAAATGCTGGAGCCAACGATTCTGGAATCGCTATTAGGCCATCTTGGAATTTCCACCATCTGGCTTGCAAGTGGTGTCCCGTTTTCGGTTCCAAACCATGTTTTCTCATCTGCTGTGTAGCAGGGACTCCAGTTCATCAGCGTGCTAGGGAGCAGTGTCACAGTTAGTGCGGTCATTTTGACAGTTTCTCTCGTTGCTGCCAGCTTTGCTTCTTGATCTGCTTTACAATTCCCTTTGGCAGTTATCGCATCTCCCTTTGATGCCCTCTGCAATGTATGACTGCTACCTCCTTTGATGCCCACACAGCATCTAGTAGCTCTAGAATCTCGTTGACATATTTTCTGTCTTTTCCCCCTGAGTTGATTAAGCCTCTCTCCTTGTATAAGGCCCCAAGCACATGCAAGGTAGTAAAAGCCTACTTGGAATCTGTATAGATATTAGTGCACAGCCCTGTGGCTAGCTGGAGTGCTCAAGTGAGCACGATGAGTTCTGCGCTCTGAGCTGAAGTTCCTATCAGCAGGGGTTTTGCCTCGACTGTTGAGTTTAAAGTTATCACCAAATAGCCCACAAAGCACTCCCCCTCCTGTATGAAACTGCTTCCATCCGTGAAGTATTCGACTTCAGGGTTCCTGAGGGCTGGTCTGTTAAATCTGGACAGCTAGAGAACACTCCATTTATGATTTCAATGCAATCGTGGTCTGGCTGTCCTGGCTCTATGGGTAGTAAGGTGGCCAGATTTAGGGTCTTTACCACCTCTAGGCGAATGCGTGGGTTTTCACAGAGCATTCCCTGGCATCTGACCATTCGAGCGTTGGTTAGCCAATATTGCCCCTTGCATTCCATTAAATTCATCACCGCATGAGGCACCCTGACTGTTAGGTATTGTCCCATAGTTAGTCTGTCGGCTTCTGTTATCAGGAGTGCTGTGGCTGCCAGGGCTCATAAGCAAGGCGACCAGCCCTGGGTCACAGAATCTAGCTGTTTGGATAAATATGCCACAGGTCTATGCCATGACCCTAGCATTTGAGTTAAGACCCCTACTGCTGTGCCAACACTTCCGTGCACGTATAAAAATAAAGGCTTAGCCACATCTGGGAGTCCCAGACCAGGTGCATTGGTGAGGGCCTGTTGAATTTGGTCAAATTGTTGCTGAGCCTTTTCCCACAGCAGAGGCTCCCATTCGCCCCCCTTTGTGGCCTCATAGAGGGGTTTTGCCATGGTGGAGAAGTTAGGTATCCAAATTCTACAGAACCCCACAGCCCCCCAAAACTCCCGAATTTGGCACAGGGTAGTAGGGACTGGTATCAGACACCCTACCTGTTTCCTTTCAGGGCCAAGTTGGCACTGGCCTTAGGACAAATGAAAACCTAGATAACTAACTTTTTCCTGACATATTTGGGCTTTTTTCTTTCTTTCTTTCTTTCTTTTTTGAGTTGGAATCTCACTCTGTCGTCCAGACTGGAGTGCAGTGACCGCTCCCGGTCACCGCAGCCTCGACTTGCTGGGCTGCGGCGATCCTTCTGCCTCAGTCTTCCAAGTAGCTGGAACTACAGGCGCGCGCTACCACGCCCGGCTAATTTTTGATTTATTGTAGAGATGAGGTCTCGCCAAGTTGCCCACACGGGTCTCGAACCCGTGGGATCAGGCAATCCACTCACCTCAGCCTCCCAAAGGTGCGGGATTACAGGCTGAGCCACCGAGCCTGGCGTGGGTTTTTTTCTTTGAGATGTTGTAACCCACCTTCCACTGGCGGGTGAACAGTTGTTATGTGCCTTGTATACAGTTTTCTCGGGTTGGTGCTGCCAACAGTAAATCATCTACATACTGGAGCAAGGTGCAGCCATGCTGGTGTGCTGGAAAGGCTTTTAAATCTGAGGCTAGTCCCCTACCGAAGATGGTTGGAGAATTCTTGAATCCTTGGGGCAGCTGGGTCCAAGTTAACTGTCTCTTGGTGCCATTTGTTGGGTCCTCCCATTGGAAAACAAAGATCGACTGGCTTTTTGGGGCCAAGCAGATGCAGAAGAAGGCATCCTTAAGGTCTAAGCATGTGAAGAAAGTAGCCTCAGTGGGGATGAGACCCAGCAGCATATACAGGTTTGGGATGATGGGGTGTAGCGTGACCATGACCTGGTTTACCACTCGCCAGTCTTGAACTGGCCGGTAGTCATCTGTGCCTGGCTTCTGCCCTGGCAACAGAGGTGTATTCCAAGCAGACTGAAAAAACCGGAGGATTCCGTAATGCAAGAGCATTTCCAGGTGCTTGTGGATTCCTATTTGTGCTTTGCGTGGGATGAAATACTGCCTCTGATGGACCAGATTGACCCCTGGCTTTAGTTCCACAATCATGGGGGGTATATTTCTTGCCAGTCCTGGAGGCTTGTCCTCTGCCCACACTCCCAGTACTTGAAACGGCAGTTCTGGAGATTTTTGTGAGGCCTCTGTTAAGCTGTAGAGCTGCCATTCCTCTTCCCAAGGGATAGTGAGGGTCATGAATTTAGCCTCTAGGCCTCTTAATCTCAGAGTTACATGAGTAGGAGAGTCAAAGGCTATCTGAGCTTGAAGCTTCCCCAGGAGGTCTCATCCCATTAAGACTATGGGGCAATCTGGGAGATACAGGAACTCTTGTATAACCTCATGACCGCTGACTGTGCAGAGTTGTGGCATTGTAAAGGGATGTCTGGCTTGTTGCCCAGTGCCACCCATAACATTATCCTGTTTTTGAGAGAAGGGACCTATAGGTTGGGTGATCACGGAATGCTCAGCTCCCGTGTCGACCATGAAGTTCATACGCTGGTCCCCTCCTGTCATGCTGACCATAGGCTCCTGGGGACCTAAAGATAGTAAGGAGCCCAGACTGGCCTATTCTTGTTGTAGTCCTTCCATTGAGGCCAGGTCCATAAAGCCATTAGGAGCGAGTGGATCATGTTGATAAGTGGAGCCTTGTGGGCCATTTTCCTGTTGGGTTTTCTCATCAGCTATTCGTTGGGGGCATTCATCTTTCCAGTGACCTTCTTGGTAACAATAGGCACACTGGTTCCTCCCTAACTTTATAGGGGGTCGTGATGTCCCTTGTGTGGGCTGATAGATGGAGTTCAGAGGCCCCTGGACAGGCTGAGTCATTCCAAGCCTCTGTCTGGGAAACTGCCAACCTGGCTGCCTTCTTCCCCGACCTCTGCCTCTGCTTCCTCCCTGTGGGCCTGTTATCTGGTACCCCGCAACGGCAGCAGCAAGCATGGCCATTTTCTTTTTCTGCCTTCAATCTGCCTCTTGCTGGGCCTCCTTATCTTGGTTAATGAACACTTTAATGGCAACTTCTAGCAGCTGGCTGACATTCATTCCAGCAAAGCCCTCTAGCTTACATCGAATATCCCCTGGGATTGTCTGACAAAAGTTGCATTTACCATATGCTGATTTTCTGCTGCCTCTGGATCAAAGGGGGTGTATAGTCGAAAGGCTTTACAGAGTCTCTCATAGAATTGGCTCGTACTCTCATCAGCTCCCTGGAACACCTCAGAGACCTTGTTCATATTTATGGCCTTTTTTCCTCCTTCTCTCATAACTCCTAGGAGGGCCTCCTCATATCGTTCAAGCATTTGCATCCCCTGGGTACTGTTGGGGTCTCACTGGGGGTCCTCCTCTGGGAACTGATTTTGGGCATATGCCTGGGCATTGAGTGCTCTAGCAATTTCACAGTCCCTGTGTAATTCTCCGATGCTCCTTAGTATTGAATAGGGTCAGGAGAAGTTGGCAGCAGTCTGCCCAGGTTGGCCTCTGGGTCTGGATAATGGACTGCATTAAGTCAATCATGGCCTGAGGTTTTTCCGTGAAGGACGGCGCAGCGTGTGATTCCTCCATTTCAGGAGGTCTGTGGTGGTGAAAGGTTGGTACACAAATGTGCGTTGCCCACCTTGGATCTGGCCTTCTTGATCATAATAAATAGGTCCCCTAATCTCCCTCAGTGGCGCCTGGAAAGCGCCACAGCATTCCCCTGATGTGAAGTCAGACATGCATTCTGGCAGCTGCTTTCTGGGTGGGGTGTGGGGAGTCAGAACTGGTGGTTCAGGTGCAGCCTCTGATTGCTTGAGAGGTGTACTAGGCTTAGGGGTGCATTCCAATTGTGAGCCTCTATTAGTGGCTGGTGCCGTGGGAGCAGGTGGCAATGGTGGGTAGACTGGAGAATAAGGTGGTGGGATTTCTGGTTCACCAGCCAACACTGGCTTGTCAGCCAATTCATCAGACTCTGGTGGACATTTGGACTGGGCTGCCTTGAGGGCTACCATAATTTTACAATTGTCTTCCCAGCAAGCTTTTAGCCCAGAGGGCCATGCAAGGACCACATCCTGCCAGCAGTCGATGTGAGGGAATTGGTCTGAGTGACCTGGCTCTCCCACTATAATTCTATACTCTCCTAATGGTTTTTCTATCTAGGGATCCCTCTGGCAGCCACCCAACCCCGAAAGAGGGCCAATCTATTTCACAGGATGTACAGAGCTTTCTCCGAGACAGTTTGACACCATAAGAATTTTCACAGAAACATTCATCAATATTCTTAAGCATACAATCAAGGGGGGTACTCTTACTTTGGTTTCCACCCATTTCCTCCCCTTAACAGATGACAAGCACACACAAATGAGGGAAAGGAGGGATCGGGGGATCTGGGATAAACAGCCGCTTCGTCCTCCTCCAACCTCCAGCCGTACTCCTCGTGGAGATATTTCAGACACTTCTTAGCAATTGGCAGGTCCCCCAACCCGGACCAACCCTATTACGGGGATCAGGCTGCCTTCAGATGTATGAGGTCACCACCGGCTTAGATTGGGACCCATCACTCGCTTCGGCCCTTTGGTCAGGTGGGAACCCTTCCACTGTCTGTCTCATTCACACGCAGTCACACAGACCATTCTTCAACCCTCCACCCAGTTCCTAGGAGTCGATGGTTTTGCTTGGAAGCAGCGTTTCCTTCACGCCTTTCAGTTCTTTCCTTCAGACTGAAGACTACTCGCAGACTCCGGGAGGTGATCAAGCTCCCCTTCTGCCACCTACTGGCAGGTCTATGCAAAGGCCCTTGTTCCTAACCTTTCCGTCGGGCGGTGCTCCTTATGCCAGTTCCTTGCCTCTGTTCTTTTGTGGTCCAAGCCTTAGTGCACTGGGAGGGGCCTCCCTCCTACGGATCAAGAGGTCCATTGCACACTAGGTGAGATTGCCTCTCCTGTCACCCCGGGGATCGTACCCTGATGACAAAGAAAATGGAACACACCATCTTCGGACTCTTCGATTTCCCGGCCAGTGCACCAAGAATGTAGCGGGAAGACAGAGAGGCCATGACATCGAGGCTATTTTAGGAAGTAGTAGTTTTATTTTAGGAAGTAGCAGTGTTATTGGTGCCGGTGCAACTCAGTGGGCTAACACTCCCAGGCTGAGCACCACAGGGAGGAAGAAGATGGGTCTTATACCTTTGTTTAGGTAAGGGAGGAGAGTCGGGTTGTGTGACTATACATTTTCTTTGGAATTTACAAGGTTGTACTTAGCAAAACCAGATTTTCAAAGAACAAATGCCCTCCAGGATATGCATAACAAGCAGGGGTTGTAAACCGATAACTTCGCAAAGAGAGGATTTGGGTTAAGGTTGTGAATTGGTTACTATTTTGCATTTCCAGGAAAGTCATCTTTGGCTATTTGGTTTTCTCAAGCAAAATCTGTCTAGCAGGTTTTTGGAGCTTGCAGACTGATCTTTAAAAGGAAAGCTTTTAAACTGTTATCAGCCTCTCTCTGCCACAATCTCTGTAGTTACCTGGACACACCCTTCATACTGAGGTGAATCTAGCCTGGTGACAGGAAGAAGCTGTGCAATTCAGACCATCACCCCTGTTCTGATGGAGGAGAACCAGTCTGAAACAGTCATCACGGTTCTCATACTTGGACTTCAGAGGCCAATTTCCTAAATCAAGGGAAGAGAGTGGTACATTTAGAATGGTAAAAGCAGACTCTTCAGACCTGGAAACCCCTCCACTCACCCAGCTGCTGGAAAATGTGTTGTTAAAAATGTGGAAAGGAAAAATGAATCTAATCACCATTTTAATATAATGGTTGTGAAATGCAGTGATTTTAACATGCAAAACCACATATCTTATAGCAGTGTGAAGTATATCTCATAGTATGCCATCCCTTCCAGGTTTATCTCTAAAATACATATATTTTTCAGATGCCAAATAGGATCACAAGTAAGGATTCTGAAGCCATACTGCCTGAATTTGAATCCCGGTTGGATTTCTCATATGACTTTAAGCTAATTGCTCAATCTCCTCTGTTTATGCATCTCTAAAGTAAAGATGATAACGGTACCTACCCTCCTGGATTATTTTGAACAATAGCTGATATAGCCTTTGTAAAGCGCTCGGCACAGTGTTTGACATGTGAGTTGTCCTACATTTACTTCATCAATGGAGAAGAATAATATTGTGACAGAATAACCTCTAAATATGCATCCTCTACAAACTTTAAATAAACATCAAATTCTCCATTACTTAGATATTATTTACATAAATGTTTAAGCTAACAAAATATAGACTATATCTTCATTGCTTCTACTTTCTTTCTTTTTTTTTTTTTTTGGAGTTGGAGTTTCACTCTGTTGCCCAGACTGGAGTGGCCACTGCAGCCTCGACCCGCTGGGCTCCGGTGATCCTTCCGCCCCAGCCTTCTGAGTAGCCGGAATTACAGGCACGCGCTACCACGCCTGGCTGATTTTTTGATTTATTGTAGAGATGAGGGCTCATCAAGTTGCCCAGGCGGGTCTCGAACCCACGGGCTCAGGCAATCCACTCACCTCAGCCTCCCAAAGTGCAGGATTACAGGCTGAGCCACCGAGCCTGGCTTTACTTTCTTTTTAAAAAAAATTTTTTGTAAAGATGTGGGTTACAAGTCAGATTGGGTACATAAGTAGTCTATGTGCAGGTGAAGCTTGGGCCCCCAACTGGTCCTCACTTCCCCTCAGTGATGTTATGTACCTCCCCCTCCTTCCCTTGGCAGTGTCCTGCTACTACCGATCTTGCTCTTGTAGTGTTGTGATAAATGTTCAGGACCCACTTATGTATGAGAACATGGTATTCGTTTCTTTGTTTCTGTGATAGATCACTGAGTATGATAGACTCTAAATCCATCCAACTTGTTGCGAAGTCCATAGTTTTGTCCTTTTTAATGACTATGTAATATTCCGTCGTGTATATGTTCCACATTTTTTTATCCAGTCCTCTTTCAATGTTGCCCACTTTTTAATTGGGTTGTTTCTTTTTTTCCTTTCGGCTCATTGGAGTTCCTTGTAGATCCTGGATGTTCATCACTTCTACTTTCAAATGATGCCTTGAACACTTTTAGGAAGAACTCATAGCTCTTAATTTTCACTCGTTTATACCCAGGAAAACCTTCACCCAATGTACTTTAGAGCTTTTTTGCTGTGTCTGCTGGCCCTCTCTCACTTCCAGTTTCTTTGATAGTTTCTGGCTCGAGGTTTTTCAACCCATTCTCTTCTATGATCTTGAGAAATATAGATTTGCTAATTTATCTTCCCAATAAACGCTGATTTGTTTACCAGCTTCAAATGGTTAATTTTGAAACCATATTCATAGGAAAAGGTGGTGCATTTTCTAAAGAGTGCAGTGAGTAAAACAGAAGGGATTTATAAGATGCAAACGAGTGATTTTTATAAACAGGTTGATTTAGCCCTGGGGTCATAGCCAACCCTAAAAATGACAGTTAAGGAGCACTAGCTGTGTGAGTCAACCCTCATCTTGGAAGTTCCCTTTGTTGGCATCTTGAAAACTCCTTCACCTCTCCTGTTTTGGTCCTGCTGTTTCCTAAATTCAAACTTTTTTTCTCTTCTGAGTTTGTTCCCTTATTTTATTGTAGCACTTTTCTCAGTATCTTCTCAAGAACAGGTATGTAGGAGATAAAGATTTGGGAGTTTTCATGTTAGACGGCCTGACAGACACACGTCAAAAAAGGAAATCAGTGGAGGAAACAGAGGAGGTAGAGAGCAGAAGAAAACTTTAAAGAAATAACAGCAATTATCCTTAGTCAAGAACAGAATACTATATAAAGGAAAAATCAGAATATGAAAGAACTCTAAGAAATTAAAGTTATGATAGTTGAATTAAAACAAACTCAAAAGAAAAGTCGGAAGATAAAGTTAGGAAAATACCTAAAAAATACAAAATTAAAAGACAAAAAGCTTGCTAAAGAAGGAAGAAGGTAAGAAAATAAGAAGATTAATCTTGGAGATTCAACATTCTGCTAATATAAGTTCCAGCAGGAAAGAATGATGCCAGGCCTGATGGCTTATGTCTGTAATCTCAGCACTTTGGGAAATCCAGGCAGAGGATTGCTTGAGACCAGGAGTTCAAGACCCCAGTCTGGGCAGCATAATATGATCCCATCTCTACAGAAGAAAAAAAAGAAAAAAGAAAAAGGGAAAGAATGAACAGAAGGGGAGAATTTTTCAAATAATACTGGAAAAATTCCCAGAATTGAAACACTTGTTACTCCAGATGACAATTTCCAGCACGAAAAACAATAACAAACTCTTATCAAGGCATTTCAATATCAGGAAAATAATACTCCAAAATTTTCCAGAGAGAAAAAACTTGCTTACAAAGGGCAGCCTCAAGAAATAGAGTAGGGTTAGACTGCTCAGCAGGAATTTTGAGAACTAAAAAACATAATTTCACATATAACAGATCACCAATCAGATATTATGGTGGAACAATGTCACTGTCTAATGTGAAAACTCCCAAATCACTGCCTCCTACACACCAGCTCTTGAGAAGATATTGAGAAATGTGCTACAATAGAATAAGGGAACAAACTAAGAAGAGGAGAAAAAAAGTTTGAATTTAAGAAACAATGGACCAAAACAGGAGAGGTGAAGGAATTTTCAAGATGCCAACAAAGGATACTTAAGTTGAGGGTTGACCTAAAGAGTAGTCAGTCTAGCTCAATGTAAGGAGGCAGCAGGAGGTCTGTCTCTAGCAAAGCACTCAGAATTGAGACAATATCTGGCAGATTTGATTGAATTTTAAATTGTATTGCAAGGCATTTTATAGAGGTGCTTCAGTGAGTGGAAAATGAAAAAAATTTTAAAATTATAGAAAACATAAATATAGTATAATCATAATACTCCGAATCAGCAATGATAAATATTTACATAACTATAAGAGTGAAACTTCTGTTTTTGGATTTAAATGAGGGAGATGGGAAGAGAGAGAGAGGTGGGGGAAGGGGGGAGGGAGGAAGGAGAGAAGGAAGGAGGGAGAGAGAGAGTGAGAAAATGATACTGGGAAGATTAGAAGAAGGCGGTGAGTCTTACCCTATGGCAAAATCATGAGTTGAAGGATAGTGATATTCGCATACTATTCAAAGTTTTGAAAGTAAAAGAAATATCAAAACTGTAAATAGGACAAGGGTGGTGCGCAAGGAGAACACGGAATTACTTTTTTGTTGTTGTGAATCTTTTAGTATTGCACAAACCTACAAAAATTTGTAAATATAATATTTAGATGAAAAATTAGAGTTAATTACAATAATCTATTGGGAAAAAATTCTGTATATAATCTTTTATTTTAATTCTTGCTGGTTTCAGATCAGTTCCAACTGAAAGAGATTGTGTTAGAAATTTAACTATTGTTCCTAGAACTTATATGTAAAGGTACACTGAATAATTAAATACAAAACCTAAAAATTCTAGGAAAGTCAATTCACAGTTCTTAGGAGCCACCACACACTTTTAATACTTTATACTTTATAGATTTATTCAATTAATTTTAAAGATGTGGGGTACAATTCAGGATAGGTATACAAGTGGTCATTGTACAGGTAAAAAGCTAGGACCCTCCCTTTGGTTTCCACTTCACCAGTTGGAGATTAGGTCGCCCGTCAGTCTGTGCCCCCCCCTCATATCCCCTCCCCCACCCCCCCATATCCCCTCCCCCACCCCCCCCACACACACACAGTATCCTGCTACTGCCAATCCCTTTCTAATAGAATTATGGTAAACTGGGCTCGGTGGCTCAGCCTGTCCCATGCCTTGGGAGGCTGAGGTGAGTGGATCGCCTGAGCCCGCGGGTTCGAGACCCGCCTGGGCAACTTGGCGAGACCTC
>CAUYQG010109191.1:0-13669 GCA_963574415.1 Tarsius wallacei | reverse complement strand
TCTGTTGCTTCTTAAAAGGGGTTGAGAGTGTCGAGGTTGATCCTCCCCCCAGTTTTCTGGCCTGGGTTGGTCTTCCAGGCACCTGCTCCTGTTTTCTTCTCTTTGCCTGAACCCAGCCTGGCCTCAGCCAGGCCCTGGTGGTGAGAAGGATGGAGGCCAGTTCACTCTTCCATCCATGTGTCATGTCAGGCCTGAGACTGTCAGTCTCTGGAGATGGTCCACACCCCACCTGTGAAGACAAGGGCCACACGATCCTCCCCCAGCTCTTGCTGTGTTCCCTAGTTCTTGGGGGTGCCCTAAACTTGGGTTTCCACCAGGATGTGAGTCCCTGGCTCCCTGCAGGCAGAAGGCACCGGGCTCTGAATTGGCTCTGGGTGGAACAAGGGCTACTCATTCCTGGGTGTGCCTTGGGAGGGCGGCGGGGACGGGGGGTGGGGTGGTGGTGCAGCCAGGGGCCAAGGCTAGCACTGGAGAGAACTGTGGCTCGCTGGAGATGCTCCCACCCACCACAGAGCTTCCCATGGGCTTGGGAGGTGGGCCAGTGTCGGGTGAGGGGACAGCGACTTCACCTTGGCTTCCCTGGGCCAGCCAGACGACTGCTTGCTCACCTGGAGATATTCAAGGACAGCAAGAAAAATGAGGGACTTTCAGGGGCAGCTGTGTTTTCTGACTCAGTCATAATGCCCCTAAAAATCCTTATTGTTCTTGCAGTGTGCATCGGACAGCGGCCACCCACCCACTCCTTGCCCACCTGGCCCCTCTGGGACGGGAGGAACTTCCTGGGGTCAGATTGAAATGTACCTCCTAAAATAAGGGCAAATGGGGACTGATTATTAAAACGATTTTGTTTGCATACAGTTTTCACGATTCTCTTTCGGTGAAGGGTGGGATGGGGGGAGGGTTGGGCGTGGAATATCAGGGACCAGAAGAGCATGGGGCTCCCTGGCTTGCGTGCAGTGAACGGTTAGAAGAGACCAGCTGCACATGCCGGGCCTCAGGAAGGTCGTCTTCGGGGTCAGTCATGTTTAAGCCAACAACACTGGGCAGGACAGCCCCCCCCCGCCCCTTTCCTGAGAAGTTGGGGCAGGAGTGGAGACGACACCTGCACAGGAACTTGCATTGTTTTTTTAAATAGAAGGAGCCTCAGAGCTCATTCTCTTGAAAGCTAGTGCCCTAGCCATTTTGAAAATACAGTGGCAGCAGGTTTGGGGTCTCTCTCCCCAGCTGTGACCCTGGAACTTGCTCCTTCTCAGCTGAATGTTCTCGGTCCCTGTTTCACTTCCTGAGGCACCTCTGTTCTCAGCAGGTGCCAGGTGCCCCCACCCCTGGCCTGACCATCCCACCCCACAGATACGTAGCAGTGGGTTTTTTTGGTCCAAAACAGACCGCATATATGACTGTGGTCCCATAAGATTATAATACTGTGTATTTGCTATACCGTTCCTCCATTTTGATGTGCTCAGGTGCACAAATATTTACCAGTGTGTTATAATTGCCTACAGCATTTGGTACAGTCACATGTGGTACAGGTTCGCATCCTAGGAGTGACACGCCATACCATAAGCCTAAGTGTGCTCTACCATCTAGTTTCTGTAAGTACATTCCACAATGTTTGCACAATGATGAAATCGCCAAATGACGCATTTCTCAGAATGTATCCCCATGGTTAAGTGACACATCACTGTATTTTGGTTGAGCTAAGGCCTTATCTTGAGGGGGATGGGTTGGGGTTCCTGGGGCGATTGCCAAGAAGCAGAAATACCTTTTTAAACAGAAGCTAATTGTGACATGCTCCCCTTACGCCAAAACACCAGTTCACAAGAATGTCGCCAAATCCTGAAGCCACAGAATTTTGCTCTCCAGCAGAGTCTGAGCAGGGGGCTTGCCTGTGATGGACAGATGGGGCAGTGGACAGAGTGACAAGCAGGACTCTGCCTTTTCCAGTGGGGCTACCCTGTGTCTAGTCGACTGCGGGGGTCGTCAGGGGAAATCCATCCTGGAGGTACTTCTGAGGTCTCCAGGTGCCAGCTCCAAAGCTCTCACCACCTGAGAAGATGGCTACATGTGTTCAGCATTTGCTGGACCCCGGCTGCCATGGTCCTCCTTCCAGCCCAGCTCTTGCTGCACCAGGCCCTGGCCTGGCTGCCATGTGTGCCTCTGCCCGGCTCTCCCAGAGACCATGCTTAAGGGGCCACATTTACTCTGGTGCCTCTGCCTTTTTCTGTACAGGGGAAGAGACAGCTCCAAGGTAAAGTTTACTTTTTGAGTCAAGGTCTCACTGTGCTGCCCAGGCTGCAGTGCAGTGGTACAGTCACAACTTACCGTAACCTCCACTTCCTGGGCTCAAGTGATTCTTTTGCTTCAGCCTCCTGAGTAGCTGAAATTACGCCACCATGCCCAGCTAATTTTTTGTTTTTTGTTTTTTTGTAGAAACAAGGTATTGCCCGGGCTGGTGTTGAATTCCTGGGCTCACACAATCCTCCTGCCTCAGCCTCCCAATCTGCTGGGATTATAGGCATGAGCTACCACACACGGCCTAAGGTAAAGTTTAACACAGTGGTGTTTATCCCTTCTTGGTAGGAGGTGGGTAGGCTCTCATGAAAGGAGATTCTCACAACTTCCTACGAACAAGGGGTGTTACAGCAGGTTCCCTGTCTCTGATCAGCTTCCCTAGCATTTGCTAACTTCAGATCAGGTGTCCCTCCCCTGAGGCCCCTTGGCCATGCCCTTCCATCCCCCCAAACCTTCTTATTCCTGCATGGGTTCCTTAGTCTTTGCCCTAAAACATTTGCAAAAAACCATACAGCACCTTTTAAAAAAAAGGCAATACATCAACTATGAAACTGATTACTGTTTTTCCCAATTATAAAATAATTGCCTTCTATAGAGTCTTTGAAAATACAAAAGAATGGAAAAGGCTTGTAAATGTCTATACCTAGAGATAATGTCTGCTAAGGACATGTGTTCTTCCAGCATTTTTTCCTCGATGCCTGTGCACCCCCACCTGGTTAGCAGGATTGGGATTTTTTTGGCGGGGGGAGTTGAGTCTTACAATGTCGCTCAGGCTGGAGCACAGTGTGGTGTGATCGCAATGATCACAGCTCACAGCAGCCTTGACCTCCTGGGCTCAGGTGATTCTTCTACCTCAGCCTCCTGAGTAGCTGGGACTACAGGCGTGCACTGCCATGCCTGGCTAACTTTTTGGTTTTTTGCAGAGACAAGGTCTTGCCAAGTTGTCCAGGCTGGTCTTGAACTCCTGGTCTCAAACAACCTGCCTACCTTAGCCTCCCAAAGTGCTGGGATTATAGGGCAGGAGCCACTATGCCTGTCCCAGGATTCGAATTTTTGAAAGGGGCAATCCTTTAACCCATTTGGGTGGTAGCCCTGTGCCCTCAGGAGCCAGAAGGCCTTTGTTTTTTTTTTACCAAGTGGGATGTACAGTGGGCTGCCACTGGCCTCCAGCCAGGAAGCTCAGAGATGTTGCTGGAGGGTGTTTGAGCAGCCCTGAGTCTTCAAACCGGAATGGGTAAAATTGTCGGTGAGGATGCTAGGCATGTGGGCTCTAGCCCATCTGATTTCTTAGTGGCTGCTGCCTGGTTTCTTGACCTGGCTGCATGTTGAGATCCCTTGAGGAACATTGAAACAAGCCCTGCCCAAGACCCGTTGGGTCTGAATTGCTGGGGGTTGGAGGGAGCCCAGGGACTGGTGTTTTTGTTTGTTGGTGCTATTTTTCTTACATTCCTCAGGTGATTCTATTAAGCAACCAGAGGAGAACTATTGGGCGATACGCCCACAAGTTAGAGATGGGAGCTGCTTCCTCCCACTCTGCCTTCCATGCCTGAGCTAGGGATGTGACCATTTGCAGTTGGCAGTCTTTCACTTCCATTATTTTCCCTGCCACTCAGTCATCTTTTGATCCGCATTTTACAGATAGAAAACTGAGGCTGAGGAGATCGGGAGACTTCTCCGAGGACACAGGATATGGCAGAGCTGGGATCTAAACCCACAGCTTCTGACCCCCAAGATCAGTGCTGCTTCCGTGACACTGTTCATTAGTATTCCTAACTAGCATGTATGACATAAGAAGCATATTACAATGCTTGGTAAGAATCGAGCACTTGTCATCATGGTGTGCTGGAGCGTGTGGGTGGGGGCTGCTGTCTCTTGGGGGAGGTGTCTGCCCACAGCAGGGTGAGGAATCATCCCTTGGTTTCCCCATGCTGTGTGCACCCGGCCAGCCTGGATCCACGGCCGCCTCTGCCTGCCCTGCTGCCACCAATCCCCTTTTTACAGGCTCGGAACACTCAAGAAGCTTGGCCCATGTCATCCAGCCGGCGGGTGCCAGCCACAAGACCTCTGTCTGCTGGTTCTCTGCTCTTTCCTTGGACAGTAGCGTCTGGGAAGCAGCACAGCCCTGCATGGGGCTCGCTTGTCTGAGCTGGCTAGGTCAGAGCCCTGCTGGGGGTGCCTGGGTCTCTAGCAGACTGTCCCTGCCCCTCCCTCCTTCTACTGAGCTCGACTCCAGCAGCCTGGCCTGTGTGCCGGCTGGGCAAGCTGCCAGTGCCGGGAGCTAATGATGGGCGCATTGTCGGCTCCAGGAAGCGGTCAGCCATCCCCGGCGGCTCTGCAGAGCCCGGGGCCAGCCTGCCTCATTCATGGAGGGTGGAGATGGGATCTGGGAGCCTAGAGCACCACTTTCCCGGAGCCCCGTGGCTCTGGGCCAGCCTTCGGGCTTCCTTCGGAAGGGAGGGCCCTGCATGCTCGGCCACTCCTTCCCATGCTTGGCATCAGCCCTCTCCCTCCTCAGTCTGGCTCACCGTCTCCCCACCCGGCCCTTTGCAGCAGAGTGCACACTCTTGGCAATGACATCGTTAAACCTGCTTCCCAGAGAGCAGGATGGCCGTGCGGGCGGACTCAGCCAGCACTGTGGTGGGAGATGGGTCAATGGGCATCAGCGTAGCCTTTTCCTGTCCAGGTTCCCTGGGGGTCTGGGCAGGGAGATAACCCTAAGCTGCCTTGGCTTACCTGGGTCAGAAATAGCCCCAGCTCAGCTGGCAGCCCAGCTGTTACACGAGGCCGAGGCAAGAGCTTCGAGCTCCTGGAGTGGGGTTGGGACCAGCCTTTGCCCAGGGGGCCCGTCAAGGGCAGGCGCTGAGCCGACATCCTTGGGTAAAGCACCCATCCTCTCTGAGTCTGTGGCCTCCTCTGATGGGCGTAATAGTTCCCTGTGGGAATGTGTGTTCTGGGCTTATTCTGAGTATAGAGATGAAGTTGCTGCTGCCTCTCCCTTCCCTTTCAGGAGAAGGTTGAGCAGAGAGCATGTGGTGCCTGCCATGGAGGATGCACCAGGAATGGTGGTACCCAGCTCAGGAGTGAAGTGTGGTCTCAGCCTGCGGATTGTGCTGTGTGTCCTTGATCCTGCAGGGATGGCCTTTCCCACAGGCTCCTCTCTGGCCCTCCTGCCCTGGCTGAACTGTGTTGGAACAGCGGTTCAGGACTGAAAAGCTGCGGTCCTCGCCTCTTTGCTCGGGATTCCTCTCTGGTCTGCACCACTAAGGCCCAGCGCCCCCAGACACTCTTCCCCTCTGGGGGCTTGTCCTGCAAGTCCAGACGCCATCAGTGCAAGGCGTGCCACTGGGCCCGGGCCAGAGTGGTTCCTGTAGAACCCTTCCCTCCCCCGTCGGCTTCCTTGGGTGCAGAGGGCCAGCACCGGCAGGAAGCGCTTTCTGTTTGGCTTGACTGGTGGAGAAGCAATTAGTGCTCGCTTTCTGTTTTGACTCTTGTATCTAACTGACAGGCAGAGTCTGTGACATCACAGAAAGGTAACCTTGGGCTTGAGTGAGTTCAGTCCCATCCCTGACGACCTGGCCATTGCAGAGTTGTCTGGAGGTAGGGTTAGGTGCTGACACCGCTCCCGGGTGTGAGGTGACCATGGGTTGGCTTTCTGTGGCCCTCTGATAACAGTGAACACTTTTCTTTCAGTGATAACTCTCCCCCGCCCTGTATCCCTGGGGTTCAGGTGGGGCCAAGCCCGCACCCTGGCTTTAGATATAGGCTTACGATCCAGGCCTGGACACGACTCCTGAGTCTGCATTGTGGGACTTCTGTAGCAACTATAGGCAAGAGGCATTCTCTCTCTGAGGGAGTTGCTTGGTTGATAGGATGTAGGCTTGACCATCCTGTCCTCCACTTGAGGGACAAAGTCAAAAGAAAGGAAAGAGAACCAAAAGACAAAGTATGCTATCCAGACATCCGTGAACCTCTGGATCCAGCCATGCCTGAAGCCATTACATCCCGGACTAAGCTGATTTTATGAGTCAAGGCATTTCCTCCCCCACCCCCCAACCAGCCTGAATTGGACCGCTGTCACAGAAAGGGTCCTAATACAGGCAGTGTTTATCTTTGGTCTTATTTTTGTAAAATCAACTTTATTGAGGTATACTTTACAAATAACAAAATCTGCCCTTTAAGTGTATAATTCATAAGTTTTGTCAAATGTGTGCACCCGGTAACTAACACCACAATCAAGATATAAAACATCTTTTTGGGGGGTAGAGAACAGGGTCTTACTATGTTGCTCAGGCTAGGCTCAAACTCCTGGCCTCAAGCAATCCTCCTGCCTCGGCCTCCCTCCCAAAGTTTTGTGATCACAGGTGTAAGCCACCATGCCCAGACAAGATACAGAAGAACATTTCTTATCTTTATCTCCCCTGAAAAGTTCCCTCATCACCTTTGTGGCTAACTCCTCTGGCCTCAGACAACCACTGATCTGCCCTTGTCTTAGAGATGCATTTCTGGAATTTGATATAAAGATGATCGCATAGTGCGAGCTCTTTGTGTCTGCTTTTTTTTGCTCAGCTGTTTTTGAGACTCGCCTGTGCTGTTGTATGAATCAGAAGTCCACTCCTTTTCATTGCTGGTAGCATTCCATTGTATGGATGTACCTCAGTCTGTTCATCCGTGTATCAGATCATGGATATTTGAGCCATTTCCAGAGTTTGGCTGTTATGAATAAGGCCGTTTGGAACATTCACGTTTCTTTCGCATTCCTTGTATGGGTGTGTGTTTCGATTTTTATGCCTAGATGTCAGTCTGATTTCACAGTTGCGGAAACTGAGGTTCAGAGAGGTAGAATGACTTGTCCAAGATCACATAGCTGATGATCGCAGGGCTGGCACAGGGAACACAGCCAGGGGCCGTGATGTAGCTGGAGGAATGGAGAGTTCCCCCATGTGGAGGTTTGGTTGCTCCTTAATGAGGGGGACTTGGGACTGCTTGGGAGGGGCCCAAGCGATCCTGGTACCCGAGCACATTGTTGCTGGGAGCCACTGTGAAGATGAGCCATAGCCTTGATCCTCACCTTTCCAGCACTCTAGACCAATGTTATTTTCCCCCCTGCGGGTTTCAGGGTTTGAAAGATAATGTCTACCGCACAGACAACATACATGAAGCCAGAATCCACCTCCCCAAATGTATTCTTCAGGACATATTCAGAACCATGTATCTGAGCTGTTCAATCTGACTGTTCAATCACTGAACAAGCCAGTAGAAAGACCTGGAGTTGAAATCGTGCCAGCCAGAAACAAATGATGATGGTGGTGAGGATGATTGGCTTGGCACCAACAAGTCATGCACTCCTCCCAGAAGTCTGGAGGATGCCAAGTTGGTAACCCTGGTTTAGTCCAACCTCCCATGTTACAGATGCTTCAGCCAGGAAGACTGAGGCATGGAGAAGTTAAGTCACAGAGCTGGGATGTGGGTGTGTCACATGCATCTTGTGTGCCTCCTCAGATCCTCTCAGCTGCCCTGGTCCACCAGACTCTCGGCTGTCCGCTCTGCCTCAGCTGAGGCTGAGGACTCCATGGGGTCCGCACAGTCCCACAACTGCAGCTGACCAGCTGCTTTCCCACCTCTGACTCCCTGAGACCACATCCCAGATGGCTGCGGAAGGGGCTGAATGGAGAATGCAACCCAGAATTGGGGGCGGGGGGAGAGGCGAGGAGGGTTGCTTTTGCGGGATGAACTTGGAGCGATAGGAAATGGGAGGGCAGATTCCTTCTCCGTCCTCCCTCTTCCAGACCGTGGCTAGGCTTGCTGGGAAGCGGTGGCAGCACAGATGCCCATCATCTTGCCCTACTCCGCATCCTGCCCTGCCTGACTTCCCATTCTCTCACTCTTGCCACCCTGGGCTTCAGCCTCCAAATGAAGCATCAGCGCTGAATCCCTTGTTTTCTAGGAAGCCAGGCGACATGGCTCCAACACTTGCCCCACACTACTTCAGCAAACTCACGAGAGATGGATGTGTGGGAAGGGGTATACATGAATGACAGTCTGAGATTTATGTGTTGCTATAGGGATGGGTGAGTGGACAGGGATAAGGATGGTGCCAACGTCAGCAGGGGTTGTTACCCTTCCTCTCTTACCCACCATTCACTGGGTCTCATCAGTTCAATCACTTCTGACCATCACTGTATTTCAGAGGCTGTGGCCTCCCCACTAATTTCTCTGTGTGGTACAAAATAACCTGCACTCCCTGATCCCCCACTTACGAGGTATGTGATGCTGGTAAGGTACTCGGTTTCCTCATCTGTCAAATGGGGATAAGAATGGTCTCATTGCACGGGACCGCTGGAGGGCTTAGCTTAGTTTGTGCCTGGTGCACGGGCACAGGGGATGTGTTGAGGCTACCCGTCCACCATCACCTCTTCCAAAAATAGCCCGCTCTCTTCTGGAAACCGCCCCTCCTCCGTTCTGAGTCTCAGTCCCCACTGAGTCAGTGGTGCTCTCCTCCCCACCCCATTCCCAGGCCTGCCACTGAATCCAGGTTAATCACCACATTCCATGCTCTGACCACAAGAACTGGCTCAGGCCTGGGCGTGGAACCTAAGTCCTGCCAGCCACTGTAACAGGGCCCCAAAGGTTTGCAGGAACATGCAGGAAAGAGGTACTTAACTCTTTGTTGAGGTCATTAGCTTGGAGTTACCAGACGCCGTTTTTACTATTCACCCATGTGTGAATGAAGTCAGAAGAAAGTGGAGCCAGGAGATGGTGCAGGACACAGAGTCCTGACAATGTCTTTGTAGCTCCTGGATTCAGCCATGTTAGAAGCCGTGGGTGCAGGCAATCCTCTCACCTCGGCCTCCCAAAGTGCTGGGATTACAGGCTGAGCCACCGAGCCTGGCCATATTAATTCTTTAAAATACCAGGGATTGGTAATCCCAGCACTTTGGGAGGCTGAGGTGAGAGGATTGCCTGCGCCCATGGGTTCGAGACCAGCCCGGGCAACCTGGCGAGACCTCGTCTCTACAATAAATCAAAAATTAGCCGGGCGTGGTAGCGCGCACCTGTAGTTCCGACTACTTGGAAGGCTGAGGCGGAAGGATCGCCAGAGCCCAGCGGGTCGACGCTGGAGTGGCCGTGAGTGTGCCACGGCACTCCAGCCTGCGGGACAGAGTGAGACGCCAACTCAAAAAACAAAAAAGAATTAATACATCAGATCAAATTTTCCTTTTTATTTGCTTAAGCCAGTTTGAGTTGAGTTTCTGTTAGTTAAAACAGAAATGGCCCTGAGGAATGCAGGAGGTGCTTATAAATGATCACAGCTGTAACTGAAACTGACATTCTTACAAGCACGCCACCAGGAGGATGCAACCGTGGGGATGCGTGGGCCAGGTTCCCCAGGGGCCCCTACTCCCCTTCACATGTGATGCCTGAGATGTCAGGTCCCAGACGGTAGGGAGACTTGTCTATTTGCTGCTGATATATCCCAGGTGCCTTGTGCCTGGCAGATGATAGGTGATTAATATGAGTCTGTTAAACAAACAAATGAAGTAGGCCCATTGTCCAGTGTCTGATCCAACGTGCCCTGCCTCTCAGTCCCGATGGCAGGGTGCACATTTTGGCCTCTGCTTGTCCTTGGCTGACCTCTGAACCCACTGGATGGGCTTCCAGGAATCTGTCTCGGCAAACTGATCTCTTTTTTTGAGTCAGTGTCTCGCTATTACCCAGACTGGAGGGTAGTGGCATATCACAGCTCATCGCAGCCTTAACCTTCTGGGCTCAGGCAATCCTTCCACCTCAGCTTCCTGAGTAGCTAAGACTACAAGTGTGTGCCACCACGGCTGGCTAATTTTTAAATTTTTGTAGAGATGAGGTCTCACCATGTTGCTGATGCTGGTCTCAAACTCCTGGGCTCAAGCAATCCTCACACCTCAGCCTCCCAAAGTGCTGAGATTACATGCATGAGCCACTGTACCCGGCTCAAACTGTTCTCTTCTTTTCACAGTTTTCCTAGAAAGTTTCCTTTCTACGACCTCATTAATCCTTTTATCTATTCATATATTCGATTTTTAAAATCGTTATGAATATGTGTCGATTATGCTAGGTACCAGAGGGAGATGCAAAAATGAATTGTGCTCTGCCTGCCTTCAGGGAGCTTCTGTTCTAGTGGGGATGTACATCAACAAGTGTGGAACCATTAGGTTACTTGGGGGGCATTTGGACCGCGTACCGGCATCCTTTACAGAGCAGATAATGAGACAGCTCTAAGGAGAATATTTTGGCCTTAAGTTGGAATGAATGCAGCTTATCTAGCTCTGAAGAAAAAGTTGGCGATGTGGATGGGTGGCCCTGGGGCCCTGGGAGGGAGGTGCCTACTATGTACCAAGCTGGGTACTCCGTTCCCAAACCAATCTAACTGCCGACTGGGAACCCTACTATCCCAGCCCAAAATTGGAAGAGTGGGCTTAGAGAGGTGAAGTGATTTCCCTGAGCCGAAAGGGAACCGAACCCGTCGTCATGCTGCAGTGGGGGAACCTCGGCATTGACAGGACTCAATGCCCCGGCTGGCGGTGGATCGCCGCGCGCCGGCTCCCAGGGACCCCGCGCCGATCTGTTGCCGCTCTTCCCACAGTCTCCCTCGGATAACAGCGATTCATTTCCTTGTCTCCATCTCCCATTCCGGCTCCCCAAGAGCTCCCTGTTGCGCTCATCTCCGCAGCTTTCATGAGGGACTGGCCCTCGTAGGTCCCAGTGCCATGAGCATCTGTGGGTTTGTCCCCGCGTCTGTTCTTCCTTCCAGCCGCAGCTCCCCGCTTGCCTGGACAACTGCTCTTCTATCACTCTCTTGTCCTCGAGTACTTTAGTGGTCCTGGCAACCGGGTGGTCAGTCACATGATCCCGGTAGGGCCAATCACGCCCTGGATTGGTCCAAGGGCTGGACGTGTGATCCAATCGGAGTCCTTCCTTGGCATATGCTGAATGTCCCCCGGACCTGGAGCTAGACTCGTCTGACCCTAGAGCCACCAGTGGCTGTGCGGGGGATCCTGAGCCAATGAAGCTCTGAAGCAGGCTGCTGATGTCAGCTGCCTTTCTGTGTCTGGCTTTTAGGAGACAACCGATTCCGTGCCCTTTTTGCCTTTTTATTATCAAAATAATATAGGAACATGGCAACAAATAAAATGCAGGTTGACTGTCTCTTATCCGAAATGCTTAGCACCAGAAGTGTTTCAGATTTTGGAGTTTGGAATATTTGTATTATCCTAACCAATCGAGCATCCCAAATCCAGGAACCCCAAATCCAAAATGTGCCAATGAACATTTTCTTTAAGCGCTCAGAGAGTTTCAGATTTGGGAGCATTTTAGATTTCAGATTTTCACATTTGGGATGCTCAACCTGCAATACAAGTGACTGAAAGAAGGAAATCCCCAAACTCCTGCCCTAGGCTTCCCTCTGTACCCCAACTTCATGCCAGAGGCAAACTAGTTTACATGTTTCATTTTGTATTTTTTCTGATAGTTACCTCCATAACTCTAATATACTTATACACCTCTGTCTTGATTTATAACTTTAGATCAACCAACATCCATTGACTTTTCTGAAAGGTACACTCCTAACCCTCTCAATTTTGGAATGCATGGTACATCTAGTTTGCATCTACTAATGACCTATATTTAAATGTCTATTCCTTTTGTTAAACTTTAGGCAGTAATTTTGGTTTCCTCCACCCTTTTTCTTTTTCTTTCTTTCTTTTTTTTTTTTTTTTTTTTTAAGTTGGAGTCTCACTCTTGCCCAGGCTGGAGTACAGTGGCACACTCATGGCCACTGCAGCCTCAGCCTGCCGGGCTCAGGCAATCCTTCCACCTCAGCCTTCCAAGTAGCTGGAACTACAGGCACATGCCACCACACCCAGCTAATTTTTTGATTTATTATAGAGACCAGTTCTCGCCAAGTTGTCCGAACTGGTCTTGAACTCCTAGGATCAGGCAGTCCTCTTGCCTCTGCCTCCCAAAGTGCTGGGATTACAGGTGTGAGTCACTACGCCAGCCAACCCCCACCCTTTTTAGAATAAGAATAAATGTGCATGTCCCTACCATTTCCTCTGCTTATTCATGCCCCTCCCTTGTCAGCTGTCATTTTTATATTTTCTGTTATTGACATTCACATTCTCTGTTCCACAATCAAGTTTTTACAGCTCTGTCCACAGGTTGACAGATTAAAAGCCAAGAAACAGCATTTACTATCAAATAGTGCTTACTATAATCTCCCCTCTTAACAGAAGCTAGTTTGATTTGGATTTGTGTTAGTTACAGCCAATGTGTCCCAACTTACACACTCAAGTTTCAAGTTGAATCGGACGAGATGTGTCCGCATTTTCAAATGCAAGCTGGGACAGAACTTACCCCGGGCCGGCTTCGTGTACTTGTGGTCTGTGCTGTCACAATAGAACCCTGCACCAAAAGGGCCCTGTGCTTGTTTTAATGCTCATAATTTGTGGTCAAAATGCTCCACAAATTATGTGGCCAGTCCTGAGCTCACCATCTTGCTGGGAGAGGCCTGAGCTTTCTGAGAAACATCCTCCCTCCTGGGCATCTGTGGGCCCTCAGGAGGATTGGCGGGGTCCTTAGTTTCTGAAGCATCCATGGGAAGTTAGAGTGAGAGGCATGGACCGAGAGTTGGCTTAGTGAAGACCTCACGTTGGGAGGCCAGACTAGGCTTCTCCAAGGTCCTTGGCAAACCTTGGGCTGTCAGGAAGGTGGGCGTATTTCCTACTTACAGAGGAGCATTGGGACTGCCCATGGCCCACTGCTTATGAATGGTGGGTTGGCCTCTGAGTCCCAGACCTCTCTGCTCCACCACCTTGCCTCTAGACCTGTGCTGCGTAGAATGTGGCAGATCTGGGCTCGAGTTCTGACCCTGCTCCCAACGTGCTGTGTGTGTTTAGTGAAGGACTTGCCCTCTGTGACCCACTTACCCTGGCAATCCACTGGGGGAGATGATAAACTTTTATTTATTTATTTATTTATTTATTTATTTATTTATTTATTAGAGTTGGAGTCTCACCCAGACTAGAGTGCAGTGGCACGCTCCCGGCCACTGCAGTCTCAACCTGCTGGGCTTCAGCGATCCTTTTGCCTCAGCCTTCCAAGTAGCCAGATCTATAGGCATGCGCTACCCCGCCTGGCTAATTTTTTTTTATTTATTGTAGAGACGAGGTCTCACCAAGTTGCCTAGGTGGGTCTTGAACCTGCAGGCTCAGGCAATCCACTCACCTCAGCCTCCCAAAGCGCGGGATTACAGGCTGAGCCACCGAGCCCGGCGTGTCTGTATTTTCACTTAGCCATATGCTGCTCTGACCTCGAGTTTTGTCGTGTCGAGGGCTCCTTGTCT
>CAUYQG010109183.1:0-43894 GCA_963574415.1 Tarsius wallacei | reverse complement strand
TTACTGCTTTACAGCTAATACTTTTAAAAGTGCCCACTGTGGGCCGGGCTCGGTGGCTCAGACTGTAATCCCGCGCTTTGGGAGGCTGAGGTGAGTGGATTGCCTGAGCCCGCAGGTTCGAGACCCACCTGGGCAACTTGGTGAGACCTCATGTCTACAATAAATCAAAAAATTAGCCGGGCATAGTAGCACATGCCTGTAGTTCCAGCTACTTGGAAGGCTGAGGTGGAAGGCTCGCCGGAGCCCAGCAGGTCGAGGCTGCGGTGGCCGAGAGCGGCCACTGCACTCCAGTCTGGGCAACAGAGTGAGACTCCAACTCAAAAAAAAAAACAAAAAGTGCCCACTGTGTGTTGAGTAATTGTAACTACTAGTGAACCATGTCCCCTCCTAGCACCACCCCCCAAAAATCCCTGTCTTTGTAGACCTTACTTTATGATGGGGGGGAATGGAAGACAACAGGAAACAACCAAGAAGTCTGTATATAGCGGTAAGTGCTAAGGAAAGTGAAAAAAAGGGATAGGAAAGAGGGTGAGTAGGTGGATTCTACTTTAAATAAGGGAGTCAAGAAATGGCTGAATATGAGTAAAGACTTGAACAAAGTAAGGGAGCGAGTTATGTGGATATCTGGGGGAGAACATTCCAGGAAAAAAGAACTACAAAGGTAAGACTGTGGTTTGCAGCTGCCAAAGAAAGTGAGGGCACCTGAGGCAGAGCAAATAAAGTGGGATTGAGGATACTGAGGAACAGGACATCAAATCATGTGATCATGCAGATCATCACAAGGCCCTGGCTGAGAGTTTTGAGGTGAAGATTGTCATGATGTCATGTAAATGTTTTGAACACTCTAGAGGGCCAAGAATTAGGCAGCCCAGTGGCTTGGACCCCAGCAGGAGCAGTAGGGGTTATGAGCCATGTTCAAAGTTTCCACCTATTTTGAAAATAGAGCCAACACCATTTGCTGATGGACCAGATGTGAGGAGTTCCTAAAACATATTCCTCACTTGTCCTCTTTCTTCTCTTTGGTATCTATACGTCTGTCATCAAAATATAGCCTATTTTTTTTACTTTCTACATTCATAAAGGTAGGGGTAAGAAACTGAAAAACTGGGTATTTCCAGATATATTTGGAACTCAATCAAAACAAGGAAGAACTCAAGGACATTAATAGTCACACACAATGATCACACAGTACAAGGATCTCACAGTGAACTCTAAAGTTACAGACCAGCTGAGGTTTCCAAGAGAGAAACTAATGTGTAATCACAATTTCTGGCCACGTAAACTCTGTATTTGTCCAGTTGATAAGCCCAACACCCTCTTGGGCATTTTGAGCCCCCCTTTAAGATAACGCCTCTGAGGCAAAAGTGAAGCAAGTTATCCCTAGCATTGTTCACCATCTTGTTATTAGGTACGATACTGGGAACCTGTGGGGTAAATGCAACATAATACACTTTGTCCAAAATGACCAGATACTGGTAGTTAAGAGTGACCTTGACTCAAGATTATTTGCAGGGTTCAGAACTAAGCTGTCACTGGCTTCATGGATCACTGCTCCTATGAAACAAATCTGCAATTCAACAACTCCTTTCTGAGAACAACAACAACAACAAATATTTAAACAATAGAAATATCTGGCACATAAAGGATAAATGGTAGAGAAAATCTGGACTCATAAAGAGAGAGGATTGGGTTCTACTTTGGAGAAAAGGGAGTCAGGGAGGACTTGGAAGGTGGAACTACATCATGGTGGGTGGGAGCATGAAATACGTGGAAGATGCTCCCCTTGACTCCCTTCTCTGCTTGTCTCAAAGGCTTGTTTTGTGCTCTTTCTTCCTTTGTATGTACAGATGTGCCTACAAAGCATAGTGTACTCTTCATTTCTCTCAATTAAGAAGGAATACAGCTTCCCCTACTGTTTTTATCATTGTGTAAACCAAGGTGTCAACATAGGCCCTTTATGAGATGTTGTAAAGTTACTACTTTTGGAGAATTTGCGTAAAAGGAAAGATTAATCACTTCTCCCAACCAGCCAAGTTTCTATGCTAATGGAGCTACTTGGCTTCACATAAAATTTTAAATGGCAAAGAAGCCCAGCCCCAGAGAATTCTCACAAAGGAGAATTAAAGAATCTTCAAGATGGAAAACTAAAATTAAAATGTTCTGTCATAAAAATAAGTAAAGTTCCTTCATAGAAGGAGTATTTTCTCCATATGAAAATAACCAGAGCCTTCGGGGAGTATTAACCACGTGCGTTTGCACATTTTCATGAAAAGAGAAACTACATAGGCTGTGCATTAATAAGGACCATAAAAAATATATTGCAATGTAAAGGGAAAGACTTGGCTAATTTGTGAACCCAAGTAGTAAGTTTAGTGTATACCTTAATGTATTTTAACACATAATTTCCAGTTTTAATGAGGGAGTCTTGCTACTACTAAGAAAACTGCAAGTCTGATTTAAATTTAGTCATCAAACTTAAACAAATCAACTAATAGGTGGAACTTTCTCTTCTCCCACGAATCACTGTTTTCTGTTCTTTCCCTTACTTCCTCTCCCCACATTCCCCAAGCATTAAAACATTATCTGTTCTGCATCAGGCACTATGCAAGACACACTGAGATCCTGTCATTACCCTTAAGGGCTTCAGTGTGGGGATTATAACAATCTGGTAAGCTCTATATTAGAGCTTAAAAAACAAGAACAACAAGTAGTAAGAAACCAGCAAAGTGACTTTACACTAGTCAATTATTTTTAACAATTAGCAAGCAGATATTATCTTAGGGATGGTTTGTCCTTGGAAAAAGTAATGCTTGTACCTTTGTTAAATAATCTAGACAAGTTTTGAGGCTCAATGAATTCAAATTGCCTTTTTTTAAAAAACAGATTTCTAGAAAGCTACAGGAATTGAGTCTTACCTTATGATAGCACCTAAAATATGCAGCACGTTCATCAGAAAATTTCTCCAATCTTTTTGGGCCTTTACTTGAAGCTTTCTTGAATACTAACCAACATCGCTGATAAATCTGGAAGGAAATACAAAGACTGAGCTCAGCATCTCCACTGACTTACATTTGCATTTAAATGTTTTCTTTTTGATGTTTTCACCTGTAAAATATTCACAAGCTAGAAATGTGATGCTTTTGGGAAAATAAAATTTTAAAAATCAAAGCTGTTTCCACAATGGGCATATTATGTCACTCAGAAAATTACTGGAATCAAAAGAAAATTGGTATTTGAAAGTAAATATCTTCACGCTTTGATAACAATATCACTAGGCGCATTTCAGAAAAAGTTCCAGAGATAAAAATCCCAAATCAGTGCAAATATTACAGACATTCATGGCACATGCCATAATTTCAACTGCAATTAAATCTGAAAGATCATGGACTTGATATTTGCTAAAGATCCCATTGCTCAACCAAGGATGAGACAGCTCATGTGTGTCATGTGACATTCCTCATAACTAACTCATGATCAAGAGTTGGGCCAACACTAGGCTGGCTAATAATTGGCTGAGCAACACCAACTGGATCCTTGTTTGGGAAATTCAACCAAAAGACTCAAAGATTAATGCCAGAGGTGCCATCTGTGTTAAACAGTCAATGCTGGTAGATTATAAACTGAGGTTGGTGGCCATGATGAATTAAGTGCAGGACAGTAAAGCAGTGAAACCTCCTACAGAGAACAAGATAATTTCTACTCTAGGTAATAGATATTTTAGTTCTTTGTCATCTTTCAATTTCTAATTTTGAGATCTAGTCCTTCCTCTGTGTTTTTTGGAAATCATCAATATACTTGGGAACCCATCACCATCAATATCACTATAACTTTTAATTGAGGTAGCTTGAATGGGGGTCTGATTCTAGCAACCAAAACTACTCTGATGGGAAAAACCAATATAAACTAAATTAGTACATTAAAATATTAATAATGCTAAAGAGAGATAATGAGTATATGAAAAGCAGTGTCCTTCAAAAGCAAAATAAAATGAGATTTTTTTAAAACTAAACATCAATGAGGGTATAAACTAATGATAATATTCATTGATGGCAAGGATCTGAGTGGCACTATTATGCTCCACCAGTGATCTTTAAAGATCATTTGACAATAAATAACCTTAAAAGGACAGAAATGTATCCGAAGGAAAAGGCTGGACCAGGTGCGGTGGCTCAAGCCTGTAATCCCAGCACTTTGGAGGCCAAGACGGGAGGATTGCCTGAGCCTAGGGGCTCGAGACCCATCTGGGCAACTTGGCGAGACCTTGTCTCTACAATAAATAAAATAAAATAAAAATTAGCCATGACGGAAGCACAAGCTCCTGTAATTCCAGCTACTTGGAAGGCTGAAGCAGAAGGATCACCTCAGCCCAGCAGGTCAAGGCTGCGGTAGCCATGAGCATGCCACTGCACTCCAGCCTGGGTGACAGAGGGAGACTCCGACTCAAAAAAAAAAAAAAAAGCTTAAAATGCACCCAACAATGAAAAAGGAAGTCCATGTCCAAGTGCAGATGGTTGGGACCAGTTCAGTCATGACTACTCTTGATCATTAAATTATCTTCAACAAGCCGGGCTTGGTGGCTCAGCCTGTAATCCCGCGCTTTGGGAGGCTGAGGTGAGTGGATTGCCTGAGCCCGTGGGTTCGAGACTCCCCTGGGCAACTTGGCGAGACCTCATCTCTACAGCAAATCAAAAAATTAGCTGGGCGTGGTAGCGCGCGCCTGTAGTTCCAGCTACTTGGAAGGCTGAGGCGGAAGGATCACCGGAGCCCAGCAGGTCGGGGCTGCGGTGGCCGGAAGCGTGCCACTGCACTCCGGTCTAGGCGACAGAGTGAGTGAGACTCCAACTCAAAAAAAAAATTATCTTCAACATACTGTACATATCTGATGGTGTATATTCAAACCATAAATACATTTTATGTACAGAAAAGTTTAAGAGCCTCTCAGCTAATAAGATGAAGCAAAACAAAGTCTACATAAAATGGTCACTCAAACTACAGTGAGCTTAAAATACCTCTTACAATTCTATCAGTACCTGGCAGATAGGTGAGAAATTCAGGTTTGCCTCCACTTATCTGCAATTTTTAATATATTGCATTTTTGTCTTTCATCTCAGCAACTTGAACATATATTAATTGCTTTGTTTGGGATAGTAAAAATAAAATGAAATCTACTCTACTCTGAAGTTTCCCTCTAAAGTCAGAGAGTAAGATATGTGTCTGGTACCACTGAATATACAACAACATGTTAGCAGTATTATTTATAATAATGAAAATTAGAAACTACTCAGTCTTCAATAACAAAAAGTAACAAAATATATTACAATACTTCTATAATATATAGCGTAATATAGGATTACATTGGTAGCTATATAGTAAATATGAAATACATAAATAAAGTAAAAAGTAACATATGAGTAAGATATAGAACACATCTATAATATATAAGAGAACATAGGTAGTCATTACATAAAAATATAGTAACATAGATAGTATACATAATACTTATATAGTAAATTATATTACATCTACAATACACATGTTACCTGCTGAATGACATAAGTAGTTCATTTGAAACAAGTATCAGAAGGAATTTCTAAGGACATGGGAAAGTGTTCATATTATAGGGGAGTGAAGCGGCACATAAACTTTTATTTAGACTTAGCCCATGATCTACACTATACTAAAAATGCATGAAAGAAGACAAAGAAAACATACCAAAATGTTAACAATGATTTTTCTGGGTTATGAGAATAGGTTTTAGGCTTTGTTTGTCATTTTTTGTTTTGCTGAATAAAAGTTAATACTGTAAATTAAATGAAAGAGAATTCTGTTATTTATTAATACTCAGAGGTATTAGTATAATTAAAGACAATTCTATTGGCTTTCGTCCTACAAGTTATTAAATTCATCAAGATGTATAAAAACATGGAGACAAAGGTGGAGAAGCAAGTCAGTAGAGGAAGAGTAACTTTTTCAACAAACGATGCTGAAGCAATTGAGCATTCATGGGGAAAAGAAATTAAAAACTCTTGACTTAAAGATTAAAACATTCATGTTACACAAAAACTAACTGAAAAGAGACTTAAATATAAAATGAAATGACAAAATTTTTAGGGGAAAAAAATGCCTGGGATCATGGTCTGAACAAAGAGTTCTTAGATCATCTGATCCCAAAAGCTTAATACATTGAAGAAAAACTTGATAAACCAGAACTCATCCAAATTAAACATTTTGCTATGTGAAAAACCATGTGAGGAGGGTGAAAAGACAAGTTAGAGACTGGGAGACAATATGTGTAAACCACACATCTGACAAAGGACTGGTATCAAGAATAAAGAACTCTCAAATCACAACAATAAAAATACAAACAATCTGCTTACAAAATAGACAAAAGGCATGAGCAGACATTTCACCAGAGAAGATATACAGATGGTCAAGCAGCACATGAAAGATGTTCAACAACAATACCAAGAGGAGAAGTGTAATTTAAAACCACAAGTAGATATCACTGCATACCTATCAGATTGGCTGAAATAAAAAATAATACCACCACCATCAAATGCTGATAAGGATGTGGAAAAATTGGACCACTCACACATTGTTGCTGGTAATGCAACATGGTACAGCCACTCTGAAAAAATGAGGCAGTTTTTTTAAAAAACTAAACAAGCAACATACAACCAGTATGCACTATTAGGAATTTATTCTACAGAAAAGCAAATCTGTATTCCCCTCACCCCTCTCCCACACACAAAAGTCTGTATATGGATGTTCATAGCTTTATTCATAACAGTCAAAACTTGGAAGCAACGCATATGTCCTTCAGCAAGTTCATGGTTAAGCATGGTACATTCATCCATACCACAGAACACTATTTAGCAATAAAAAGAAATGATCTACTGATATCTGCAATAACTTGAACAAATCTCTAGAGGACTGCACTGAGTGAGGCAAAAAAAGTCAAATCTAAAAGATTACATACTATATGATTGTTTTTGACATGACAAAATTATAGAAATGGAAAACAGATTAGTGGTTGTCTGATGTTAGGAATGTAGGGGGTAGAGCCAAGAAAAGTGAGTCTGTCTATAAAAGATTAACGTGAGGAATCCTTGTGGTGATGAAACTTCTCTGTCTTGACTACATTAACGTCAATATCTTGGTTATGATCTTGCACTGTCAGTTTGAAAGACATAACTGCCTGAGAAACTGGATAGTCTAGAAGATCTTTTTGTAATATTTCTCACAACTGAATACAAATCTACAATTAGCTCAAAATAGAATGTTCAATTATATATATTTTTAAAGACCAAAATCTGTAGAGATATTTAACCAAGATCTTAAAATTATAGCCTAATCTAACAATTGTCATCTACATTCTTCTCCAGTTCTATTTTTTTTATGCCATCAGATCATAGTCTAAATAACCACTATACTAAGTAACTTTAAGAAAGCAAGTTACAAGAGCCATTGGTAAGAGTTCAAGCACAAAATCCTTTTCAGGATGGAGATTCAGCCATGAAAATTAACATTCTGAGTACTATGGTTGGCAAAGAGAGTCTTATCAACATCTCACTTATTTCTGAATAACAAATGAGACAATTGGCTCCCTTAAAATATTACCACCACCAAAGGACTGTAATTACAGTGGGAATGACTGTCACTCTGCTTGTTCAAATAAAGGATGTGGAAAATAGGTTTCTTGCTGTCATTCTATAATTGGCAACCTCTCGCTTTTGTATATGCCCCGAGAATGTGTTCAGAAACTCAACATGCTAAAGCTAGGCAAAAACTATGCCCACTACAAGAAAAAATATTTTCGCCAAGGAAAATATTTTAATTTTCCTCATTATGCCTCACTTTTCAGACCCAATCTTCAATAAGAGCATTTCTAACTTTTTGTTTTTAATTTGTAAATGTTCTTCACAGTTGAACTAGTATCGGCTTGGCTTATGTCCAAAGTCTGTTGAATGCCAAGTTGAAGACAACTTCAGCATGCTTAATATTTCCCATCTTTGATTCATCTTTGCTAAGTTTAGGGAACTTTTGTTTCTCATTTTTTGTTTCTCTTTTGATGTATTAAGTAGCAAGGGCAAAAGTGCAATGTTATAATCAAATAACAGCAAAATATACTATCATATAAATTCATATGCAACATTTCTAGAAAGTCACTGTGGAATAAACTAAAACATGTTGATTTTTTGGGAGATAAGGAAAACTCACATTTGGTTTGTAAAAAGGCAGCTTAGAACGTCAAACTGTAATGTCCAAATACATGGTACAAAAGTAGACAATACAAATGTTGATAGTGATCTATGCAGTCAAGATCCAGCCTTCATTGTCATGTATCAGACATCACTGATTCTCCGAATATGGTCCAGCATCACTCAAGATCACTATTAAATATGCAGGTTCCTAAGACTAGCCAGGGCCTACTGAGTCAAAAACTCTTGGGGTGGGACCAGACAAATTTGCTCCTTAACACATTTCCAAGGTATTTTATTTGTAATTTGCAAGTCAATGCTATACGTATTTATAAAGCACTTTCAGACAGCACCCTGCTTCCCACTTGGGACTGCCAAAAAGACTTCTCTAACAAGTGCTTAACGATGAGGGCAATCTGAGACAGGTGGTTTCCAAAAAGTGATGCACTGTGGCCTTTGAAATAGAGTAACATGAGATGCCATTGTGAGTTTGAGAGACACACTGAAAATAAAATGTAATCTTTTAAACTACAGTAAATTCTCAGTTTCAACTGCCAACACACTCTCTCATAAGAACCCTAGAAGAGCCACCTAGTATCCAGAGGACTAAAATCTTACCTTAAATATCTCAGTATTGTTTAGAGAATATAAAACAGGAAGACTCACTAAATATAATAGCATGTGGAGACTAGTTGGATTAACACTGACATTGTTTCAAAAGATGGCAATTTGAAAATAATACCACTCACTTAATAGTTTAAAAAATTCATTCATTCAAATGTCTCTCTCATATTTCATATAACAAATCTATTTATCATCTACAGTGTTATTTAGTTAACATTTTTCATTAAATTGACATTTTAAAAATAACAGATATTTTTACTTAAAAGAGAAACTTTTATGCCAACTATAATAGAAAAGAGTGGTTTCACTAGCCATACATAATAGGTAATCCTAATGATAAATACACTGTGTGAGGATTCAATGACAGAATAATTTTCATGTTGAGAAACCTCAGTTCCTACACATCAGTGTTTCTCAATTTCAGCACTACTGATATTTTAGGCCAGATAATTTTCTTGTAGCGGTGGTGTGGTGCTGCCCAGTTCACTGTAGGATGTTTAATAGCATCTCTAGCCTCTACCCACCAAATGCCCTCACCTCAGCTGAAAACCGAAATTGACTCCAGAAATTGCCAAATATTTCCTGAGGGACAAAATGAGAACTACCGTGATAGATGAATGTATGCTGATCTGAAATCGCACATTTGAAAAACGTGAGTCTTTGTGAATATCTTAAAAGCCCCCATTTGGGCAAGTCATTTCACACAAGCCACTGTATGCTTAAGCAGGTAAGCACATTGCTTAGTTCTAACAACTTGGGTATATACAGCAGATGTAGTAGTTACATGAAAATCTCACTCAGTGTATATTTTGTTGGTGGTGGTGGTCTTGTTATACCAAATTTTCAGTCTTAAAATATCACCAATCCATATATAATTTGTTCTATTTTTCCTTTGTCTTTTCTTTCTTTAAAACTTGATATCTTTATTAATAAATGCTTAGCCCTGCTTTAAAGTCCTTGACATTTTTACTGGATTCTTTTTCTAACAAAGAATATTCTGATAGGTTCACAAAGATTTCCAGTGCTGAGAAGCAGCTGAAACAATTAAGAATTTGCTTAGAGTTCCTAATTTTATGAATATTCCTTCACAATATTTTGAGTAGAGTCACAGCTACACTTCTGGAGTATGTGAGGACAGTTATAAAGATAACAGAAAGCAAATTTTGGTCACAAAATTCCTGTTAAAAGAAAATAGTATATTGCCTCCATGTTAGCTATAGAGAAGAAGAAAGCCTAAGTAAGATGTGACCTTTATGGCCTTATAATTTAGACCTTTGTGGTCTACCACAAGAGTCAGCAAACATATTCTGTAAAGGCCAGATAGTAAATGCTTCCCATGCAGAAACATTTAGTCTTTTGAGAGGTCTAAAGTTCAACTACTCAACTTTGCAGATATAACATGAAAGCAGCCATAAAATATACATAAATGAATGTGTGTAACCATCTTCCAATCACATTTTAGTTACAAAACCAAGCACAGATTTGGCCTGTGGGTCGTTGTTTGCAATCTCCAGTCTATGGTAGTGATTCTCAATTGTTTAAGCTCAGGTCAGTTTTGTATTATTTATTTATTATGGACTTTATTATAAAGATGTGCGGTACAAGTCAGGATTAGGTACATAAGTAATATTCATGCAGATGAAGTCTGGGCCTCCAACTGTCCCTTACTTCCCCTTGTTTAGGACCAGGTATTCTTTGTGTTTTTATGTGCCGCACCCCTCTCTCCCTCCCCTGGCAGGGTCCTGTGACTGCTAATCCCTCCCTTGTGCTATTGGGATTAATGTTCAGGTCCCATTTGCGAGTAAGAATATGTGGTATTCAGTTCTTTGCTGGAGATAATCGGGTCACCTTTGACAAACATAAAAATCTGAAAAGTCCCTCAGGTGGAAAATGTTGGTGACTATGCCCCCAGGTGAGAATCTCTATATATTCCACATCTCCCAACAGCCAAAATTTGACTTCAATAAAATTATATTAAAATGTTGACCTGAGGCTTTTTTCAATGCCCTCCACCAAATGCCTGGTACCCCAGCTCTACATCAATGTGATGCCATCTTGAAGAGCACTTTCTCTTGCAGAAACATTAGCATCCCAATCTCTAGCCTTGGGTTACAGTTAGGTTTCTATAGTTTTCTTATTGTATGGAGCACATTGTAGAGTGGGAGGAGAAGGAGGTTACAATTGTTTTCCATCTTAAAAAGCATTTCTCTTGCAGAAACATTAGCATCCCAATCTCTAGCCTTGGGCTACAGTTAGGTTTCTATAGTTATCTTATCATATGGCATTAAAGAGCATGTTGTGGGTTGGGAGGAGAGGAAGGTTACAATTGTTTTCCATCTTGAAAAGCACCTTCTCATGCAGAGACATTAGCATCCCAATCTCTAGCCTTGGGCTACAGTTAGGTTTCTATAGTTATCTTATTCTATGAAGTTAGGGTGCACATTGTATGGGGGGGAGGAAGTAGGTTACAATTGCTTTCCATTTTGCAAGTATTGCCTTTTCTGTAATCACATCGACTTTCTCTCTCAGAGCCCAAACTCTAAAGATATATCCACAGCCACAGCACTGAATTAGCCTCAGTTCTCACATCCTACTGCTATTGGCAGCTTCTCTCCAAAACAAATCAGATATTTTTCTCCACCAGGATGTTAATACCAATGCCGGGCATTGGCTGAACTATTGCTATGAGCCCTTACTGTGCATTATTTCAATAAATCCTGCCAACAATCCTATGTTGCAGATGCTATTATCCCTATTTCACAGATGAGGAAATTTAGCATGAGCAAGGTTAAACATCTTACTCAAGGTCATGAACTAGTAGAAATAAGCCAGGATACCAACTTCAATTTGCCTGACTCTGGAAAACAAGCTCTTAACCACTACACCAGGATCTTCCCAGAAAAGTTGGACCCTTAGGGATGCACAACTCATACTGATGGTTGATCCATCTGTAAGAAGTTTATATTCATGCTTATCATAATCTAAAAAGAGACATTTAGTTGTAACCATATGCTCTTTCATCTGGACAACTACTTTATAGCTAATCTATTTCAGTGTGACATTTGCGTTTGTGATTTTAAGTTCACTGGCACCAAGTGTTCACCTACAGTGATAGTTTCTTATAGAATGTTTCCTAAACTAAGGTCTTAAGATGTTAATCTAGAACTCCAAAATATCCTAGCAGTAGTGATAACATATTCAGTATCTTTGACAGACGTGCAGGAACCCAAGTTAAATATTTCTAACTACATTAGACGTTATCTCATGCAACTTCTCAATTTTTCTTGGCCTTCTTTGCTTCTCTAACTTTCAGTCTCCTGCATTTATTTAATCATGGAGGCAGCAAACTAACATCCACGCTAACTGACTCCCTGCTGGCCTGGACAGTCCACTGTCTAGGGCTGACCAGTCACTGCACCATGAATGCCCAGTCCTTCCACTAGGCTAACACTGCTTCCCACAGCCTCAGGCTCCTCTGTCACTTTCAGACTCACCAGCAGCCGAAGAAAATGGTGTGGGTTGACATTATATGGAAGTCAAAGGAAAAGACTTTAAGCAGAAACCAGGAGATAGGAGTAAGCCCCACATACAATGCTCCCTCCATCCTATCTGTCATTGTCTGCAAATTTCTCCTTTTGCAATAGAAGAGCTTTGGCCTGGGTGATCTCTAAGACCAAGATGGTTAGAACTTTTCAGATCTGTGAATGTCTCTGTCATGGTAGGATTTCAAAGATGGTTCCTTTAGAGTAGGAAAGAGAGTTCTTTGGCATCTCTAAACCATATCTCGTAGGCTGCTACGAGTTCCACTTACCAAAATAATGAGCTGGGTCAGAAGCATGAATTTTATGAAGGAAAAAAATATTTTTAATGAGTAAACATTATTCTATGCTTATAATTCATATACATCTTTCATTTGTAAGGAAAGAATGCTAATTTGGAGAAAGTTGCACAGTGGGTAGCAAGGTACATTTTAAATTCACTATAAAGAAAAAGACCAGCAAAAATGGGATAATTAATCATAAAATAAAATATGTATAAAGAGGATTAAAAATACTTTAAAAAGCATCCACAGGGAATAAATTAGCTATGTCAACCCTTTACTGATGGTGAAGTAAATTAGCACAACCTTTCTAGAGGCAGAATTATGCCTACACTTTGACCCAGAAATACTACTTCTAGGAATGTCCCCCTGAGGAAATAATTAAGGAAATATGCACACATACGGGAATAGAGTTCTTCGAAGTAAAAACTGAAAGTACTCTAAATGCTGCAGAGGACTGGCTTAATTAATTATGGCAAATCTGTAAACTGGAGGTTGCCATCATTAAAACTGATGCTGTAAAATAATATTTATACCATAGAAAATACTATTAGTAAACTATGAAGTATAAAAAGGAGGTTTGTCTCTGCTTTTTTAATGTTTCTCCCCCAGCCTATATACATATCTGTCATTCAGTAAATCAAGTCCAGTTGCTCATACAAGAAGATGATACACTATATTTGGGTGCTCTCTCTCTCTCTCTGCCTCTCTCTCTCTCTCTCTGCCTCTCTCTCTCTCTCTCTCTCTCTCTCTCTCTCTCTCTTTCTCTCTCTCCCTCTCTCTCTTTCTCATAGACACACATAAGCAATTCTAGGGAAAAAATCTGCACTTCAATGGAAAATGATGCAATCTCCAGCAAGCAACTTTCTAGGGTTATCTGCTTTTGATTCTCTGGGAGCTATTCTACTGCTCTGTAAATTATAAGTAACTGAAAGCAATGCAAAAGCATTCTAGTCTATAAAGATGCAAATTATGTCCTGTTCAGCAGAGGTTCCATTGACTCCCTACACCTTCCCATCTCACTGTCCATAAAGCTACAATTACTTCCTTTTCAATATTCATTTCACTATTCTGGATATGTAAATGTGTGAGTTCTTTGGACTAGTTATAATATTCTGCTTTGTTCCCTCATTTAATTAATGAGTTAAGTAGAATCTTTAACACACATTCCCTCTACATATGCATGAGAAGTTAACTTGTTTTTGAAAGTTATCTTTGAATACAATCCATCGATCACCAAATCCTATGTATTTTACCCTCTAGCTAACCCTGCAATATCTTTATTTCTGTATAGGGGACTGCCACCCTAATCTAAGCCACCATTTTCTGGATTTCAGAGGTCTCCTTGTTTCATTCTTGCTGTTCTATAATCCAATTTCTACTAATATCTGGGGTGATCTTTGAAACACTAATCTGACCACATCACTCCTCTACTTAAAGCATTTATGTGGCTGCCCTGATAGCTTTTAGGGTAAAAACCAACATCTTAATAACATATTCCAGAACCTGCAAGACCTTATTTTGCTGCTTTCTTTATTTATATTCTTCAAGTATAAATATACGTCCTCTAGTAAATATGCATTTTTAGTGTAATAAAAAAAGTAAATGTGTTATTTTGAAAAATAGATTCGTGCAATCAGAATCTGCCGTGAACTGCTCAGACCATTCTTGCCACACGCAGAAAACCCTTCCCTGGTCAGTACAAAGTTGACCAGTATTAAGAATGCCAGCACTAAGAGAAAAGTTATACATGCTTTTCCCTCTCCCCAGTGGCTTTCTCTTCTCCAGAGCAGAAGCACTGCAGAAAGAAGCCATAAGCACTTATATTTATATATCTAGCTTCAACTTCTAACTAACGTCATAGAAAAAAACAAGCACACTACTCTAAAGAAAATACCAGAAAATCTAAAATATTGGGTGAGCATTCTACTTAAAAAAAAACTGGAGTAGATATCATTCTACTTATTCAACAAATATTTACTGAGAGCCTAACATGTGCAAGGCACTATTTAGATATGAGAGACAGCTGGTAAACAAAATAAAGAAAATGAGCTATCTTTATTGAACTTACAGATGATCAACAAGATATATATGCTTACATGCCTGAGTATATGCTTTTTATATTGTGTCAAGTAATATTATGTACCATGAAGAGAAATAAACCAAGGAAAATCATAGAAATTGCTAGTGGTAGGCAGTGAAATGTTTAAATGGGAGATCAGGGAAGTTCTCACAGAGAAAGTAACACTTGAGCAAAGACCTAAACGAGAGGAGGGCGTCAACATAGAAGATATGGGGAGAAGAGGGCTCTCGGCAGAAGAAATAAGCGGGCCTTGAGACAGACAAATTTTATTTGGCATGATGAAAGAAAAAGGAGGCCAGAAGAAAGGTAGAAAGGTCAGGGATGGCAGGGTGGTGAGGGTGGGTCAGAGTGGGCAGGGCTTAATGAGTCCTACTATACTGGGCTTTTTCTCTGACTGAGATGGAAAGTGAGATGAAGAGTTTTGAATGGAACTGATATAATTCAACTTATATATTTACACTGTAGTCCTTTCCCTAAAGGTCATACTATACTTGCATACTCTGAGATTGACAAATCTGGCCATGGGATGGTACTTGGAACAGATCCAGACCAGCTTACACATAAAGTTGGTTAAGTGTAGTCTGTCTTGGAGGAAGTCTATAAGTTACTGTAGGGAAGGAAACCAGTTAGGAGGCTGTTACAATAAACCATATGGAGGTGATGGGGATGTGGACTGGAATGGAAGTGAAAAAGGAGTGAGAAGTGTTAGAATCTAGACATATTCTGAAGTTATAATCAAGAGGTACTGATAGGATTGAATATAGGGTGAAAGTAAAGAAATAATCAAGGATAATTCCAAGAGTTTTAGCTCAAGCAAGTGGAAGGATGGCATTTCCATTAGCTGAGAAAGCTTGAAAGAGGACCAAGTTTACTATGGAGGATGTGGAATTTGGTGATGGATATATGCCTATGGGATGTAAAAGTTTATATAGAAACTATATTACTAAGAATAATGAATAGTCAGCTATGTATACACTGTATATATAAGCCTGTATATACAAGGTTTTATTGTACTTTTAGAACAAATTAATAAAACTATTTTCTAATAATACTATCTTCCCCATATGGCTACTGTGAGAATTGAATAAATAGTGTATTTAAAGTACTTAGCACGTTGCTTGGTATATAGTAAGCACCCATAGAGGTTAGGCATTCACACCATACAACTAGGTATGCAAACAAGGACAACATACATTTTGTTTCCTTCATTTACTCATTAAGTCTGCAAATATCTACTGAGCACCAACTACCTGCCAGACACTGCTCCATGCACTGGGGAAACAGCAGTGTACAAAGCAAAGTGATCAAAGTTCATTTTCTAGTGTACAGAGACAAACAGCCAAGTATCCCACACCCTCGCCCTGGCATGTGGTAATAATTATTATAGACCACCTCTGCAGAACATTATTATTTTGTAGTATGCACCCAATAAGCATTTGGCAGAGTTACAAAAAAATAATAATAATCTCACTGGAGCTTCCAACGAGGGATATCCAAAGAGGTGTCTCAGTGATCACCAAACCAAAATCATCAAATCTAAGATCTAATGTCTTACCCTAGTCTTATAAAATCTGATCCCTGCTTCTTTGCTGGACTTCATCTCCTACCATTTCCTGCTTCCCTCATGACAAGTCAGCCTCCAAAATGCTACGTTCTTCTTTGATCAAAGACGAGATAATATTCCAGAACTCTCCTCCCTTGCATTTCATGTGGCTGACGGCTTTTCATTCTTTAGGTCTTAGGTAGAATTTCTGTATCAGTTAGCTACAGTCGCATAACAAATCACCTCAAGCATAGCATCTCAAAACAACAACCATTTGTCACTTCCCAAGAATATAACAGTTGACTGGGCAGTTCTGCTGATCGGACCTGGCTTCATTAATCATGGCTGGGTTCATTCACAAGTGAAGAGTTGAGTCATGGGTTGTCCTAAGGTATCCTGGGATAACTCAGCTCAGGATCATGGTCTCCGATCCTGCAGCAGGCTATCTGGGGCTTATTCTCCTGAAGCAATCACGAGCCCAAGAGGGCAAGCAGAACTTGTACATGCTTTTTACTGTTTAACTATCCTTTCTATTTGAAGATAACAGTGGATTCACATGCAATTGTAGCAAACACAACAGAGAGAATCTGTATGCCATTTACCAGTTTCCCCTAAAGGAAACATCTTATAAACTATAAGACACCATCACAACCAGGATATAAACATTGATACAGACAAGATACAGAACAATGTCAATCGTCACAGGGATCCTTCACTTGCCCTTTCATCATCACGAACTGCATCCAGTCCTGTGCCCTCCTTAACCCCTGGCAACCACTTATCTGTTCTCCTTTTATAAAGTTTTGGCATTTCAAGAATGTTATATAAATGTAATTATACAGTATGTAACCATTTGGGTCTGGCTTTTTTTAACTCACCATAATTCTCTCCAGATTCACCCAAGTAGTAGTATTCCACGGTATTAATCGATCAGAGTTTATCAATTCACTCACTGAAGGATATCTGAGTTGTTTCCAGTTTCTAACTATTATGAAAAAAGTTGCTATAGACATTCATGTACAAATTTTTGCATGAATATAAGTCATCATTTCTCTGGGATAAACCTTACCACCCTTCACATAATTTTACTTTTATTGTTTTTAATTAGCTTAAATATTTCCTCTACATATATTTAAACTATAACAGTGTTATAATTTTTGCTTCAACCATCAAACATAATTTAGAAAACTTAAAAGGGAAAGGAAAACCTATTATATTTACCCATATTTTTTCTTTTTTTTTTTTTTTGAGTTGGAGTCTCACTCTGTCGCCCAGACTGGAGTGCAGTGGCCACCCCCAGTCACCGCAGCCTCGACCTGCTGGGCTCCAGCGATCCTTCTGCCTCAGTCTTCCAAGTAGCTGGAACTACAGGTGCATGCTACCATGCCTGGCTAATTTTTTTCATTTATTGTAGAGATGAGGTCTCGCCAAGTTGCCCAGGTGGGTCTTGAACCCGCGGGCTCAGGCAATCCACTCACCTCAGCCTCCCAAAGACGCGGGATTACAGGCTGAGCCACCGAGCCTGGCTCCATATTTTTTCTTACTCAGTTCCTTCTTTCCTCCTTATGTTCCAAGTTTCCTTCTTGTATTGTTCTTTTCTGTTTAGAAATCTTCCACTAATTATTATTTTAGGGTAGATCTGCTGGTGACACATTGTCTTTGTTTTCCTTCATCTGACAATGTCTCAATTTCCCCTTCATTCATGAAGGTGATTTTCATTAGGTATGAGATTCTGGGTTGACAGTCCTCTTATTTTAGCACCTGAAAAGTAAATTTCCTTCTGCTGACTCCTTTCAGCCATTATTTCTTTGAGTTTAGCAAGTCCCCACTTAGTGTCATTAATAGGTTCTTGGAAACTGTGACTTTAAGCAAAACATGCCAAGAAAACAATTTTTTTTTCTGTCATGAGTATAATGAGATGGCATTATTCAAACACCTGCTGTATATCATTTCCCTTAAAGTCACCATTTCCAAGAATCTATGGCTGATGTTAAGTGTGAACTTTCTGTACTTTTGCAGCTCCATACCTCTCTTCTCTCTTCCTGGGCTTTGACAACATGAATGTTAGATCTTCTGTTCTAGTCCCAAAGGTCCCTGAAACTCTGTGAATTTTTCCCCAGTCTATTTTCTCTCTGTTACTTCAACTGGGTAATTTCTATTGTTCTGTTTTTCCTCTGTTCTGTTTCATTCGGCTGTTGAGCCCATCCGATTTCAGTTACTATATTTTTCAGTCCTAAAATTTCCATTTGATTCTTCTTTACATCTTATTTCTTTGGGGGAAACTGTCTAGTTCTTTACTGAGATTTTCTTTTTTTTTTTTTTTTCGTGTTTTCAGCATGATTGTAGTGGCTTATTGGGGCATTTTTATCAAGGCTCCTTTCATATATTTTTCAGATATAATTCTATCACCTCAGTGTTGGCATCCATTGTTTGAGATCTCGCTGATTCTTGGTATAATGAGTAATTTTTATTGAAGCATTTGGAGTATTATGTTATGTGAGTCTGGATCTTAATTAAATCAGTTTCAATTGGATTTATCTGATACTGCTGCAACAGGAGAAGTGGTGAGGAAGTGTGCCTCCCTTTTACTGCTCCTAGAAATCCAGGTGCCCTGACCTCTTTGGAATTACTGATACTTGAGAAGGCCCCTCACTATTGCTGTGTAGAGGTGGTAGGAGTTCTGTCTGCTCACATGATCTCCACTGACTTCACCTTTGGGGTGGGCGATCTCATTGCCACTGGATGATGTTGACTCCACTAGGTCTCCTCTGATACCACCCCAGAGGGGAGAGGGAGAAGCACCTCATTACTGCTGGGTGGGAGTAGAAGTTGAGGCTTCCCACGTGCTCTCTACAGATACCATGGTGGGAAGAAGGGCTTGTTACCTACAGGTGCAGATGAAAGTCTCAGCTCCCTACTTGGCCTTCATAGCTACTATCTTAGTAAAGTATTATAACAACTCGTTACAGTTACACAAGGGTGAAAGACAAGGTCCCCTACTTGGCCTTCTTGGGATAGGATGGGGCCATAGTCTCTTCTTCAGTGTTCAGATGGTATAAAGCAGCTATTATCTAAAAGCTTTCTACCTTGCTAGATTGTCTCATTTCTCCTGGTACTTTGACCACAGAGAGCAGGATTTTGTTGGTGCTTTTTATGTTTGTTTGTGCCTGTTGGTGTTTCTGTTGCTGGCTTCTTCAGCTTCCACATGTGGGATATATGAGGCAACAGTTAGTTAGCCTAACTTCTCTCCACCTTTCAGAGTCTTCTTAGGTTTGATCTATATATAGTGTCCCGTTTTTATAGTTTTGACAGGAGGAATAGGGAAAAGCACCTGAAAGTGTAAGTCTGTGAATGCTTTTATAAGCCTTTGTTTATGTCGAGTTTGCAAATATTTCATCTCACGTGGTTAAGTACAAAGTCAGAGTGAATGGGGACAGTAAAGTCAAAGAACAAAGATTATGGAAGTAATTGAAGCCCTGAATGCATTCACATTCCACCATGATGTCACATTCTCAGAGAAAATCTAAAGTCTAGCAAAATCTAAAGTCCCTCCCAGGCCTCCACAATCTGACTTCTAATCAATGTCTGAAGTTATTTTGCTTACTGATTTGTCTGCAGTTTTTACTTTTACCCTTTCTCCTTAATATATAAAAAAGCATTATATTCTATCTTAATCACTTTGAATTCTCAAAGCCTAGAAGAGCATCAAGTTCTCATTTCTTTATTTTTAAATGGCTAAGTGAATCTACAAATGAATAAATAAATGAATGGGAAAAAGTCATACTAAAAACTCATGAGATTCCCAGCACTTTATAAATGATCCCCTGGATCAAAACGCCTCAAAGTGACCTAACATTTCCATTTTAACCTTAACATTTGTATAGAAGAGAGCTTTAAAAAAAAAAAGACCAAGTTGAGTACAGAACGAACATTCAAATCATTGAGAGACAATGTTTTCAAAGAAACATCCTTTTAAACAATTATCTAGGCCAGGTTTGGTGTCTCAGCCTGTAATCCTAGTACTTTGGGAGTCAGAGGCAAGTGGATAGCCTGAGCCCGTGGATTCAAGACCAGCCCAGGCAACTTGGTGAGACCTCATCTCTACAACAAACCAAAAATTAGCCGGGTGTAGTAGTGTGCACCTGTAGTTCTGGCTACTTGGAAGGTTGAGGCAGAAGGTTCACCTGAGCCCAGCAGGTCAACGCTGGGGTGGCCGTGAGTATGCCACTGCACTCCAGCCTGGGTGACAGAGTGAGACTCCAAACTCAAAAAAAAAAAAAAAGAAAAAACAATTATACAAAACATTTTTCCTTAAAAAGTTCATTCCACAAAATGCTATGTTTTATACCATAGAGAAGGCCTCTGGTGGCCGTTTGTCACATCAACGATTTCAAACATCAGTGGGTTCTGTTCAAAACCCACAGACCCTCAAGATGAATGCATTTCAGTATAGACTAAACAAAGATATTCCTAAAACAAGAAATAAGGTCTAACAAAATTGGAGAGATATATCTCTCTCTGCTGTGGCATAAAAAAATAAATCCTAAATTAGGATGTTTGCATTAGAAATACCTGTTCAGAAATTGAATCACTGTTAATGACTTCAGAAAATAAATAAATAAAAATAAAAACATTTCATCAAGGTTCAGTCCTCCAAACTCCACATTATTGGAGCAACACTGAGTAAAAGACATTCTGTGAGAAGGCTCAGTACCGAAAATTAGAATGTCACTCTCGAGGAAAGGAAGAGAAATGAATTCCATGGTTGAGAAAGCACTCTTCACACACACACACACACACACACACAACTGATGTTGCCAGAAAAGGGCAGAGGAGTGAAGAATAATAGTCACGTGATTAAAAATGTGTAAGCCCAGAATCCAAGAGAAGGAAACTTGGGTGGCCATAGATGAAACAGTTGCACATTTTTATGGAAAGAATATGTCTTCAAAATCTGTTCTTGTTGTGAAAAGATGTGAAATGGACTGTATCTGCAATGTGTTTGTTTTTGTTGTTATTTTGATTTAGGGGTGAGACATATTAAACACTGTCAACACACTATTTTATAATACATCATCATCACCATCCTCCTCATGGATCTTTACTGGTTACTGTCTGACAGTCATTCAACTAAGAATTTTCTCATATACTTTTTTTTTCCTTTCTTTTATTTTAGATTCGGGAGTGCACATGTGTGTTTGTTACATGGACATATTGTGTAGTGGTGGGGATTGGGTCTCAGATGACCCATTCCCCAGACAGTGAACACCAGGTCCTCCGTGGATAGCTTCTGAACCCCACATGCACTTTCTTATGTGAGCGTCATCCAAGATGTATGAGCTGGGACCTATTAATGTCTACTTTATACAGATGAAACAACAAAGACTCAGAGACTTAAGCAACATGAGCAATGTCACACAGCTAATACATTGCAGAGTTAAGACTTGAAATCAGGTCTGTCTGACTCCTAGGTCCTGCTCTGCACCCTCAGCTCAAATCCCCAACATTTGATCCAAAGCAAATCCTCAAGTCCATCCATTTTTTAAAATGGGTAGTCCAGACATAATGGCTATTTTCTTTTTTAATTCATTCTTCAGGGACTGAATTTACTCCTGACAATAAAGTGATACTTTATAAGTCATTAGAAGAATAGTCAAAAATGAGATGATTACCAAAAATAAGTTATATAGTAAGGTGGCTGTCCATGAATATTGTTGCTTGAAAACAGTAATCGGCATCTGTGGCACATATTTTCTCTAAAATTATAATATCAATATAACTTTCATATTTTTTCTTTTTTTTTTTTTTAAGTCAGAGTTTCACTGTCACCCAGACTGGAGTGCAGTGGCCGCTCCTGGCCACTGCAGCCTCGACCCACTGGGTTTCAACGATCCTTCCGCCTCAGCCTTCCGAGTAACCGGAATTACAGGCTCACGCTACCATGCCCGGCTGATTTTTTGATTTATTGTAGAGATGAGGTCTCACCAAGTTGCCCAGGCGGGTCTCGAACTCGCGGGCTCAGGCAATCCACTCACTTCGGCCTCCCAAAGCGTGAGATTATAGGCTGAGCCACCGAGCCCAGCCTAATTTGGCCTTTTTCTTAGAAAAAGCTATAATTTGTTTTCTGTAATCAATCAAATAATACACAATGATTAAATATAAAAACATTGGGCACAGTCCAGCACTCTGGGAGACTGAAGCAGGAGAATCGCTTAAGGTCAGGAGTTCAAGTCCAGCCTAAGCAACATAGCAAGACCCTATCTTTACAGAAAAATTAGCTGAGTGTGATGGCACACACCTGTAGTTCCAGCTACTCGGGAGGCTGAGGTAGAAAGATCACTTGAGCCCAGGAGTTTGAGGTTGCAGTGAGCTGTGATCACACCACAGCCTGAGAGACAGAGCAAGACCTAGACTCTTTAAAAAAAATGTTTGTTATATCAAAAATTTAATATTAAGAGGAGTACAGCTCAAGGTCTAAAAATGAGGAGCTTGGGATAAAATCAAGGTAAAAAAAAAAAATATTACCAGTTTGCTTTGAGCAAATAATTTACCCTTAACTTACCCTTTTCAACTTCAGTTTTTTTATCTGTGACATGATGAAAATAGTACAACATAACTCACAGGTTTGTGCACAAGTTTACCCAGTACTTAGTGCTCCATAAGGGATCACTATTATTTTGTTCTTTATATATTATTTTTCTAATTGCATGTTTTATTATTTTATTATTACTGTTACTATTAATTTAATTAAAATTGGTCAGGAAAAATATCTAAATCTCAAGTTATTGAAATGCTGTGAAATGGCCTTTTTGCTGTAATCATCCAGTTCATAAAAGCAATCTACATCAGAGTGACACAGGATTGTAAATGATGAACACTACTCCTGTATGCTGAGATCAATCATCTGGGAGTGGTGTTGCCCTCCAGAGCATATCTGACGTCTGGAGACATTTTTGGTTATCCCTACTGGAAGAGGGGTTGCCATAGGTACTTACCCAGTGGGTAGAGACCAGGGATGCTGCTATACATCCCACAATGTACAGGACAGCCCCCACCAAAAAATTTCCTGACCCAAAATGTCAATAGTGTTGAGGTGGAGAAAAGGAAGATTTTAGGTAAAGAGGAGTATTCTCAAACTTAAAGCCTTTATCCCAGATTTATAAGGAATAATTGATCAGATTTGGTCTCCCAGATGAAGCAATGTACAACCAATTTCAAAATGCAGTAAAGCAAAATAAAATATTTGTCATGTTGGAAACCAAACATCAAGATGACAGAACATTTTCGTTAATGTGGAGAAGAATGCTTTAGAGTCAGGTAGACACAGATACCAACTTGTTTATCAAGCCAAGACATGCTGCTCGTCGCAGGAGAAGATATTCAAAACTTCAAAGAATTTTCAAACTCAGGGAGCAGCAATAACTTTTGGGTTCAGAGGTCTGGACAAAGCCTGAAGAAATGCCACCCAGACAGCAGGTCTCTGAACCTCCCGGCATCTTGCCCAAACTTGAGCCTGGTTAGAAAAAGCACTGCCAACCAACCAGACAAGGGAAATAGGAGAAAAAGTGACACAGCGAAGATCAATCAGTACGAAAAGAAACACAACACAGGCTGTGAACAGCAGCAGTCCCTGCACACAAAGCCTCAAGTCTGCATGTAACTTACAAGACTTCTGCCAAGCTATGGAGACATACCCACCTCCAGTCTTCCACACCACAGGGCTCTTTTCTTTCCTGAAACCACCCCACCTTCTTTCTTGCACCTGAGTACAATGCTGCTATGTGGAACAATCTTCCCATTCCACAATCTTCTACCCGGCTACTGATCTTTCATGTATCACAATACTTCCTTGAGGACCTTTCCCTAATTCCTTCTTCTCTGTATGTACAGAGTGTACAGAGAAACATAGACAATGAAAGTCAAGACTACAGCGTCAGGAGCCCACCCGCCTAGGTTCAAATGTTGCTTCCAAAATGTAAATGTTGTGTGGCCTTGGGCTAGTGACTTAACCTCTGTTTTCCTTGGGATAACTGTAATGGTACCTATATCACTGGGTTGTTGAGTGAATCAAATGAGTTACTGCATTTAAAGCACCTTAGGCCGGGCTCGGTGGCTCAACCTGTAATCCCGCGCCTTTGGGAGGCTGAGGTGAGTGGACTGCCTGAGCCCGCGAGTTCGAGACCCACCTGGGCAACTTGGCGAGACCTCATCTCTACAATAAATCAAAAAAAAATTAGCCGGGCGTGGTAGCGCACATCTGTAATTCCAGCTACTTGGAAGGCTGAATGGAAGGATTGCCGGAGCCCAGCGGGTCGAGGCTGCGGTGGCTGGAAGCGCAGAGCGACAGAGCGAGACTCCAACTCAAAAAAAATTAAAAAATTAAAAATAAAAATAAAAATAAATAAAGCACCTTAGAACAATGCCTGACACATAATAAGAGTTTAATAAATGATAGATACTCTTACAAGACTGCACCCTCCAGAAGTAGAGGGTATTTGTTATAGGCTTTATTGTTGTATCATCAGCTGTAGTGCAAGGCTCATCATATTGTAGCCACTCAATAAATAATTGCTGCACAAAGGAATTATGTGGGAGGTCCCTCTTATCTACACCTAGAGTACCTTGACCTTCCTCCACCATGAACAAATTATACTTCATGGTAATTGTTTAATCGTCTCTCTTTAGACTGCAAGTTCTGTGAGGCGCAGGACTTTCTTTGTGCACTACTCTATAGTAATTGGAGCATGGTGAGCATACAACAAAACAGTTCCCAAGTAGAATGAAGAAATAAATGAGTGCCTAACTGAAGAATAAATAACATTGCCAGTAGAGTCAGCCGCATTCATATAAATTGCTTCTTTGCTTTTCTTGAAACTTGTGTCTGTAAAGTTTTACTGGAATTGACTTGCTTTTTCAAAGGATATAAAAAAAGTGAGAGCATTTTTTCCTGGAAACTATTTGGACCCCAACTCACCCAGGATGTTGTCTCCAATAGTAATACGTGGAGGCAAGAGACTCATTCAACTTCTATCTTCCTTGTATTCTAAGCCAAAAGGAAGCTGGTGGGAAGTTGTTGAATACTGTAAGACCCTAGAATGGCATTCTTACTCTGGTTCATTATAAAATGAAGAAAAGTCAATGATTTCTTTCCCCTATAATGTCAATTTATCCTCAGGTGTCCTATCTATAGAGGATTTTACCCAAATTCAACCAAAATTGAAAAGTTTCCCTGGCCGTAAAGTAGGTTCTCACACCTTTAGTCTTTGGAAGCTCTGGGGTCCTAAAACTAGAATTAAAGTTGACTCAAGACTCATCTGAGTGAGAACTCCAAGTTCCAGTGGGATGCTTTTCCAATACCATGCAATGGGCAAAAGTAGAGTGACACTAACACAAAAATCCAAAACATAATTTCATAGACTTAGCACTGGTGGACCCCAAATTTGCCTCTAAGTAAGTAACATAATACAAACTTAGTAAGTTGCAAATAGCAGTCTTCATAAGCTAAAACAAACCAATTATCGAGAAAAGTCACACTATTCTTTATAATTGGCCCAAATAGAAATTTACCTCAAGGACTTCATATTAGATAAGAGTGCAGTTGAGACAGTCTCCATGGAGGACAATTTGACAAGCTATTTCCCCAAAACGTACGTATCCTCTGACCCACTTGTAGGAATTTAGCTTGCCTTTATATTCTTATATGTGTGACATAATGGATGTACAAAGTATTGCTGGGGCCAAGGGAAAGCTTCCTCTTCATTCTCTAAAGGTTTACTGGAGCCGGCTCGGTGGCTCAGCCTATAATCCCGCGCTTTGGGAGGCTGAGGTGAGTGGATTGCCTGAGCCCACGAGTTTGAGACCCGCCTAGGCAACTTGGCGAGACCTCATCTCTGCAATAAATCAAAAAATCAGCCAGGCGTGGTAGCGCATGCCTGTAATTCCGGCTACTCGGAAGGCTGGGGCGGAAGGATCGCCGGAGCCCAGCTGGTCGAGGCTGCAGTGGCCGGGAGCGGCCACTGCACTCCAGTCTGGGCAACAGAGTGAGACTCCAACTCAATAAATAAATAAAGGTTTACTGGGGAAAAAAATCCACAAAAGGAGATTGATAGGAGAAAAGGCATCCGCATTTTAATAATAACATGCACAGAGAACCACAGAGTGATTTCCTCCCACTTCACGGCTGAGGAGCAAACAGTCATATAGCATCTTGAGGTTAAAGAATGAATAGGGGCTGAGAACTTGGCCAAAAACAGGTTATGGCGGTAAGTCAGGTTACAGGAGGGAGACAAGAGGAGGCTTAGCTGGCAAAGGTGGTCTTGTTATGTTAAAAAAATCTCACAGGTAGCAGCCCTTGGAGAGACTAGATGGTAAATGCGTCTTTGGGGCCTCTAAGGGTATCAGAGTCTCAGTTAATCGTCCCTAGATCAGAACACAGGGAAGCTTGGCTACATCAATGCAGATTCTCTATGGATGCGAATCTCCCCCACAAGAGACAGCTTTACAGGGTTACTTCTGTTGACTGGCTCTGAACCGTCATCTACGTATTCTGATTTCCTTCAATATTCATTGTAGCTCTATTTGTAATAGCAAAAGATTTGAAACAGCTGTAATATCCATCATTAGGAGACTGGTGAAATAAGACTACCATGGAAGATGATGCAGTTGTTAAGAAGACTGAAACAGTTCTGCACCTACCAATACAAACTGATCTCCTCCAAGAAAGATTGGCAAGTAAACAAGCAAAGTGAATATCTAAAAGAAATTAAAACATACATCTGCACAAAAAATGCATACCCAAATAACCATAGCAACTTTGTTCATAAAGTAGGAACCACCCAAATGTGCTTTAAGAGATGAATAGATAAACAAAATGTGGTCCATCCATACAGTAAAATACCATTTAGCCTATCACAGAAACAAAGAACTGAGTACCACATGGTCTCACTCATTAGCAGACCCTGAATATTTACCATAATACAATAAAAAAGGGATTGGCAGTAGCCAGAGAGGGAGGGGGGTGCACATAACATCAATAAGGGTACCTGATTTCAAACCAGGTGAAGTTTGAACTAAAGGGAGGCCCAAACTCTACCTATATGATGGCCACTTGTATACCTAAATCTGAATTGTGCCCCACATCTTTAAAATAAAAAAATTTTAAAAAGAAATAAAGTACTGATGTATGGCTGGGCTTAGTGGCTCAAGCCTGTAATCCCAGCACTTTAGGAGGCTGAGGTGAGTGGATTGCCTGAGCCCGCGGGTTCGAGACCCGCCTGGGCAACTTGGCGAGAACTCATCTCTACAATAAATAAAAAATTAGCCAGGTGTGGTAGCGCACGCCTGTAGTTCCAGCTACTTGGAAGACTGAGGCAGAAGGATCGCCGGAGCCCAGCAGGTCGAGGCTGTGGTGGCTGGGAGCAGCCACTGCACTCCAGTCTGGGTGACAGAGTGAGACTCCAACTCAAAAAAAAAATTAAAAAATAAAAATTAAAAATTAAATTAAATTAAAAAATTTTAAAAAGAAATAAAGTACTGATGTGTGCTACAACATAGATGAACCTTAAAAAACATTGTACTAAGTGAAAGAAGTCAATCAAAAGACCACATATGGTTTGATTCCAATTGAATGAAATGTCCAAAAGAAGTATAACTGAGAATCTCCATTTCAGTCATCTGAAATGGTTTTAAGCCTTTTTCTCTCATAACCTACACTTTAAAGATTTTTTTTTTTCCTTTCCAATCTAATTGTGTACTCACTTGAGAAATTCCAAAGGCTATTTCAGAGGCAGACCTTGGAATAACAGATTATGGAGGCCACACAGCAAAATTATCCATTGTTTAGAGGTCACCTTGAGGTGATTAATCTATAATCTAGCCACAATTGAGAGGGTATCAGCCAGCTCTCCAGGTGGACAATTCAAGATAGCCATCAAAGTAAGATCAGCTCCCTATGCCACTCAAAAGATACTTCCATTCCATTCTTTCCCTTTAAAATCCCCTATCCTCAGCCTAAAATTCTGAAATGGTTTTTCTGAGGCATGAGCCTGGCTACTTTCCCATCTGCCAGCTTTTAGAATAAAATCACCTTCCTTCCACTACATCTCGTGCTTGTCATTTTAGCCTGCAAGCGATGAGCCACAGAACTTGCTATGAGCAACAGAAGCAAATCCCTAGAAACATTAAGTAGATTAGTGGTTTCCAGAAATTAAAGGAAGGGAAAAAGGGAGGTGACTGCTGTTTCTTGTTTGTTTGTTTGTTTGTTTATTATAAAGATATGGGGTACAATTCAGGGTTAAGTATACAAACGTTGATTATGCAGGTATGCTTGTTGCTGAGGTATGCCTCTCCCTCCCCTAGCAGTTTCCCTCAACAGTCAATCCCACTCCCCATCCCCACCCCACACCTCCCCACCCCCACTCCCCTGACAGTTTCCCACTACTGCCAATCCCTTTCTTATAGTATTATAATAATTGACTACTGTTAATGAATAGGGGATTTCTCCTTGGAGTGATGAAAAAATTCTAAAATCTTAGATTTTGATGACAGTTACACAATTCCATGAATATGCTAAAAAATTGAATTATGCACTTTAAAAAAGTGAATTTGATGGGATGTGAATTATATCCCAATAAAGCTGCTATAAAAAATCACCCTTATAGATTTGTGATGGGAGGTAAAATTCAAAATAATTTTATAGAATATCTGGCACAAGGCGGGCTCGGTGGCTCAGCCTGTAATCCCAGCACTTTGGGAGGCTGAGGTAAGTGGATTGCCTGAGCTCGCGGGTTCGAGACCTGCCTGGGCAACTTGGCGAGAACTCGTCTCTACAATAAATCAAAAAAATTAGCCGGGCATGGTGACGCGTGCCTGTAGTTCCAGCTACTTGGAAGACTGAGGCGTAAGGATCACCGGAGCCCAGCAGGTCGAGGCTGCGGTGGCCGGGAGCGGCCACTGCACTTCAGTCTGGACGACAGAGTGAGACTCCAACTCGGAGAAAAAAAAAAAGAAGAATATCTGGCACATGATGTGCCAGCAACAGAATCATCCCCCTCTCACATTTATGGAGCATTTACGAAGGGCCAGTCACCTGATTAACATTATCTTCTTCAACCCTTACAACAATTCCATGATGTAGAGAAGAACTATTATTGCTACTACCATCTCAAAAGTGAGAAACTGGCCGGGCTCAGTGGCTCAGCCTGTAATCCCAGCACTTTGGGAGGCCGAGGTGAGTGGATTGCCTGAGCCCACGGGTTCAAGATCTGCCGGGGCAACTTGGTGAGACCTCATCTCTACAATAAATCAAAAAATTAGCCGGGCGTGGTAGCACACGCCTGTAGTTCCAGTTACTCAGAAAGCTGAGGCAGAAGGATCGCCAGAGCCCAGCAGGTTGAGGCTGCGGTGGCCGGGAGCGTGCCACTGCACTCCAGTCTGGGCGACAGAGTGAGATTCCAACTAAAAAAAAAAAAAAAAAAAAGATGTGAGAAATTGAGGTTTACTATATTCAAATTGCAATTAAAGAGCCATTCTGATTCAAGAACACATGTTCTTGTACACTGGAATATACTACTTCAATAAAGCACTCAATATATTTTAGTCTTCTCATTATAATTGCATCTATCCTCTGTGACACCCAAAGGCCTTCTGCATTTCACTGATTAAGAGCCTAAACAGCAGCTAATAATTAGTACTTGTCATTTGAATTGTATCTCTGCAAATAGTTTCAATAGAGATAAAAAAAAAAAAAAAGAGCCTGAAATCCAAACTGTGTAAGCACCCGGCTGTTTAACTCTGTTCAGGACCCAGCACGGGGTTATAAGGAAGGCAATTCGCTCAGAAATGCAGATGCTTTAACATTAAAAAGTAAGTACAGTCTGTTATATGATAAGACAAATGAAAGCTAGGAATAGTTTAAAAAAAAAAAAGTCCAATACAAACACAAAGGTGAAAACAACAGATGGTGAACACTGTTAAAGGAGGAAGGGAGAGAGGAGGGATAAGGGGAACAAAACCGTGTCCACTACCAGGGGGACAGAGGGCTCGCTAGAAGCCCAAATCTCACCTACACGCAATTTACTACATTATTTTATTATTTCGTTTTTGAGTAGGAGTCTTACCCCGTCGCCCAGGCTGGAGTGCAGCGCTCAACGCTACTGCAGCCTTGACCTGCTAGGCTCAGGCAATCCTTCCACCTCAGCCTTTCAAGTAGCTGGAACTATAGGCATGAGCCACCACACCGAGCTCATTTATTGATTTATTGTAGAGATGAGGTCTCTCCATGTTGCCCAGGCTGTTCTTGAATCCATAGGCTCATGCAAACTTCTCGCCTCTGACTCCCAAAGTGCTGGGATTACAGACACGAACCACCGTGCCCAGCCTACAATTTACTTGTATAGTTAATTCTCACTTGTACTCTATAACTCTAAAGTAAAAAAGTTTTAAAGGGATTACAGAAATATATATGAAGGGGAGAACGCCAAAAAGCTGGAACTTATTTATTTTAAAAATTGTGTGTTTATTCTTACATGTTTAAACTTCAGTCACCTTCAAAGCACTCTCTGTTGGATGCAATACACCTATCAAGACACTTTTTCCACTGCTCAAAACAGTTTTTGAACTCGTCAATTTTGATGCCTTTTACTGCTTCTGCTGTTTTTTATTTCACCTTTTCCACACTGGCACAATATTCCCCTTTGAGGACTTTTTCATCTAGGGAAAGAAAATAAATCACTCAGAGCAAGATTGGGTGAATAGTAAAGGTGAGGCACGGGGGTCACGCCGTTTTAGTCAAAAACTGCTGAACACTAAGCACAGTTTAGGCAGATGTGCTCGTAAATCACCCGTCATGAAATGGGAAAACGTGTTGAAGGAATCTCCAAAAAAAAATTCACTGAAGCCTAACACAGCCTCTCACAACAGGGCTAGCAGGAAACACTGATGCCAGTGAGTTCCTAGAACACTTGCCTAGTGGGGGAATCCTGTACTACAAGGGATCCACCCCCCAAAGATAACAGGCAAGGCCAGGCTTGGTGGCTCGGCCTGTAACCCCACGCTTTGGGAGGCCGAGGTGAGTGAATTGCCAGAGCCCGTGGGTTCGAGACCCGCCCAGGCAACTTGGTAAGACCTCATCTCTACAATGAAAAAAAAAAAAAGATAATAGGCAAAATAAATAATTGATTGATTTGGCCTAAAAAAATAAAAAGTAGCTCCAAACACTAATCTTGGCTTCATAGGTTACCACAACTTCACTTGTATTTTTGTTTTTTTTTTAAATACGCATTTCTCAGCTTTGTTTTGTTAACTGATCAATTTACAATGCAACAATACAGGCATGTACAAAGAAGAAAATGGAAGATGCCCTGCCGCTCATCTCTGAGGTAGTCACTTTAGCAGTTCTAGAAAGTTGCCTCCCAAAAACCATGCTCTTCTTATTCAATAGTAACAAAACCCTGGACAGTGTGCCATCTGAGAGATTGTGTTTTCTAGGCTTCCGGGTGAAACCAGGTGACTAAATCCTGGGCAAGGAGATATAAGAAGTTTTTGTGAGCTTTCCAGGAAGGCCTTTTAAAATGGAAGGGAACAAAATTACCTTACCCTTCTGCCTTTCCCCCTTTTTCTGACCTTTAAGATACAGGATGCATGGAGTGCCAGCAGCCATCTTGGACCATGAGGTAACCTCTAGGCAGAAAGCCATAGACTAGAATGATGGGGCGGACACATAGAAGAAACTGGGTTTCCTGTTATCCACGCAACTATCATATAAACCTTGACTTCTTTTCCATGAAAGAAAACTAAACAACCTTAATAAGCCAATACTATTCTGAATTTGGGGGTATATGCATCCGAACCTAATTCAAACAGAGATACAATTCGACCTATTTATGCATAAATGTGTGTGTATTTTGTTTAAAAAACAAAAGAGAATCACATCAAGTATATATTATGTCCCCTGACATTCTTTACTTTCCCATTAGAAAGCAAATCAAGGGCATCTTTCCACTAAACTATGCATAGTCTTATATCTTTTTAATGAAAACAGGTTTGCTCCAGGTAATTCTGAAAAAATATAGTTTAATTTAATTACATGGCTCTGGAGGACTTCCAGAAATTGGACATCTTCTTTGTGTTTCTAAGTTTGGGGGGGGTTTTCTACTATTTATCTATCTATTTTTCAGTTTCTATTGTAGGGATATACCATCATTTATGTATCTTAAAGCCTTGGCAGACACAAAGTGTTTCCCTGTATTCCTTCACCCTTTCTTAAATTCTTTTTCAAATGCCCTTTCTCAAAAGAAAATCTATTTCTATTCAGTTCCACTTTCCCATAGCACTGAGTTTTACTTTCTTCTTAAAGAAGCAACTTTGATTTCCAGCTTCCATTTTGGAAAACTAACAACAAAAAAAATCCCTTGGGGTTGGCATCCCCCACAAAAGGTACTGAAGCATATACCACCTAAAAAGGCTCCAACCTGAGAGGTTTGCCCTTGGATTTGAATTTAGCTGTGGATGTCATGACAACATATGGTTCTGTGAAAGAAGCGAGCTGAGGGCTGTTTCCTGGGACAACCAGGGAATTGCAAGTGTGAAAAAGCTTCATGAAATTCTAAGCACAGCAATATACACTTAAAATGTATCTTCACTGGTCAAACCACAAAGTAGCTATTAATTGTTAGGGAGGAAAATAGTGAACAGAAAAAAAAACCCAAACTTTTAAAGTAGCCATTCTCAGAAAGAAGAAAGTTCTGAACCAAAGATCCTGAAATTTGACATCGGAATTAGAATTGCAATTATTATTATTATTACTTTTTTTTTTTTTTTGAGTTGGAGTCTCACTCTGTCGCCCAGACTGGAGTGCAGTGGCCACTCCCGGCCACCACAGCCTCGACCTGCTGGGCTCCGGCGATCCTTCCGCCTCAGCCTTCCAAGTAGCTGGAACTACAGACGCGCGCTACCACACCCGGCTAATTTTTTGATTTATTGTAGAGATGAGATCTCACCAAGTTGCCCAGGCGGGTCTTGAACCCGTGGGCTCAGGCAATCCACTCACCTCAGCCTCCCAAGGCGCGGGACTACAGGCTGAGCCACCAAACCCGGCTAGAATTGCAATTATATGGGTGAAACAGACCTCATATATCATTCAAAGACCAAATCCATGTTTTCAGGTAAGTTGCTCAAGTTTTCAATTTTAGGCAGAAATATTAATAAAAGAAATTCTATGAACTGCTCTTTCTGCCAAAAAAGTACAATTATCTCAATGTGTTTGTCAGACCTATACAGAAATATCAACTATTTTGAACCTTTTCCCAGTAAAGTTAAAAAAAAGCAAACTATACCTTAATAAACATTGTCTATGATAACTAAAACTTCATTACTTCATAGACATTACCTGCTTACCACAGGTAAGCAATTGATCTTATAGCATATCTACCTCTGAATAAGAAATTGTGCTTGCCTCTCCCGCTGATATTCAGAAAGGATGGAAAAAAGGCTGCTTTTGGATACCAGACAGCCCTACTGTTTTCTCTGAGAGTTAAGACACAGGAATGTGTATGAAGAGATATTTATGGGCTTGCTCCAAGTAATTCTGAAAAAACACAGTTTAATTTAATTACATAGCTCTAGGGAACTTCCAGAAATTGGACATCTTCTTTGTGTTTTTAAGTTTTTTGTTTGGGTTTTTTTTTTTTTTTTTTAATTACGTATACTTGGTCTCTGCCAAGCACACACTTGGTTGATAATCAAACCAGGAGTCTGCAAGCAAGAAAGTTCAGTTGGAATCCTAAGGAGACATCATGGTTTCCTTAAGTTCTTTAACACCAGACTTGTCAGTCTCCTGTTTTCTTTCACTTGCCAGCCTGCGCTCCGGGCAGCCAGCTCTGGAATCAAAGGGAACAAATACATTTCTTTCCTGAATATTCACTAGTCAGGATTCCGTGGATCCTGGCGCCAAGCTGTCCTTATCCAGGCTTTGGGGCCTCACCCTTTACAATGCAGAGAAAGACACCCCTCAGACTCCAACTTCATGAATAGAGGAAGGAGAAAACAGCTTGGCCATTCTGAAATCTGACCTCATGGAACCTAAAAGAGAGGAATGCAGGAAATGGTTAAAAAAAAAAAAAATTGGTTTGCTTTCACACAGGCTTTTGCTTCCAGGCTGGAGATCAGAGAAGAGTGAACCTTAACTGAGAGAAGCAGCCACACTTAAAGAGTAAAACTTAGGGAGAGAGGCTGCCACCATAGGGAAACAATGCAGTCTCTAGCTGGGAAACGGTGTGAAAAAATATCACACTCAAGCGTACAATTTTAAAACAATAAATCGATTTTTTCTTAATGTTTGGTCCCAAATTTGCAGGGAAATCTTCAAAATGAATTGAATCAGCAAATGGACAGCATTAGAAGGCCTAAATACGACTTCTAACAAACCTTTCTATAATTGCAGTGAAGATCAAAGGACTGCTTAAAGTGTCTTTTTAAAACATAATAATTTTAAATTGTAAAAATAGGCAGCACAGCAGAGTTTACTTTCAAATGTATATTCATGGCCAATATTTAGTAAGAGCCTCAAAACTGGACTTCTGCATAAACGTAGCCTATTTAGCTCTCTCAATGAGTATTGTCTTCATTTTATACATGAAAAATCTTCCAAGAAGTTGAAACAGGCTTTGACATCTCAAAACCAGATCTGCAGCTAGATTTTTTTTTCATATTCTCTTGTACCTTTGCTATAGGTGTCTCACAACTATTAGCCATGAAGAAATAAAGCACAGAAACAAAAACTAACAAAAGCACAATGTGTTACTTGCTCTTTGAGGCACTGCAATGAATGTTTTCTCTGACAGTGTTTACTTCCTGCATAAATATGTTCAAAGGTTGCACATTTGAAAATGAATTAAGAATTTTAATGTTCAAGTCCAAAAGAGAATTCATTTCAACCCATACGGTAAACTTCCATTTGTCCCTGTAATATTCCTCTGTCGCTCATAGGTAATCGGATGTCCAATTATAAAGGTTTCCAAGCAACTAAGAGAGCAGGATTCTACCTTCTACTAGAACTCAAAAGTCTGTTAGAGTGTCACCCTCCCATGGGAAAAATACCTCCTTTCAGGGCAAGATCATGCATAATTAGACCCACTATAAATAACCTGGGTGTTCAGAGCAATCCCGCTTGGAATATTTAACACGTGATCGGGGCAAAATCTTCTGCCTGCTTTCCCGCCAGACAGTGACTGTTACTAGCTTAGAGACATCCTCAAATAATGTTTTTCTCCAAAGGGCTGTCCTCTGGCTGAAAACAAATCACAATCAAGAACTACAACACTCCAACTCAAAAAAACAAAAAAAAGAACTACAACACAAACATTGTAAAGAATAACGAAAACAACCTTCTCCATTTTCTTTTTAAGACCTGATTTTTAGTCAAAGAAGGACTGGGATAGGTCAGTTTTGTTATAAACTAAAGAGCATGCTAATTGTCTTTATGCAAATCAGTAATTAAGAAAGACAAAATAAGACAGAGAGAATCAAAACTCTGTTAAATGTGTATTGTAAAAGTACTTTAAGAGAGAGAACTGAGTTTGAAACCAAGCTGTCTTTCTACTGGGTGATCTTGGGCAAATACATTCCCTAACTCCTCTTTGTCTCAGGTTTTTATCCCACTGAATAATGAAGAGAATATAACCAACATCATCATAGCTATCCTACAGTGTGGTTCCAGGAGACATGGGAGGTCCTGGTGGTGATACAGAGACCTACTAATGTCTGTTCATATTGTCACAGCCCCTAGAGAAGGGCACAGCAAGGGTTCAAGTGCTTCTGCACATTGCTGAGCACATTACTGAGAAACCCCTTATCTCTTACACATGCCCAGGAAGTAGCTTCAGGGGATCCTTGACTTCCCTATAGACTGAGCCAAATCAACTGAAAGATGCAAATCCCCATTTATTCCCTTTTTCTGAGTGGTCATAAGTTTGAATAATATAGTACCAATGTAATCATAAGCCTTATGATTTGTATAACTTTTGTATCAATGTAATCATAAGTTTTGTGATTTGTATAACTCTTGCATAAATGTATGATGTCTTACAACTTGCAAACTCTCTTTATTCTATGGCAAGCTTGATTAACGCTTCTGCTGGGCCCTACCGATAAAAGCTATAAGATAGCTTTGATAACTGGCACCAGAAAGTCTGGACCAAAAGGTGTCATTATAGATAAATGAGACTGAAACTCAAGTTCTATACAATGTTCTGCTGGTCACATGGCTAGTGTATAAGTACTAACAACTCTGGACTTATAAAAGTGAACTGTAAAAGCCTGGAGAGTGAGCAGAACCATTTTAGAAAGACCTTGAGCCTGGCTCTGCTCCCTGGATTCGAACTCAGAAAAAAACTTCTTTCTACCAGTTCCCTGCCCCTTTGATTTATTGGTATCAAGGGGAGCATTACTCGGACCATTAACAGTGGCACACAATGGGTAGCTTCAATATTAGTCACAGGTAACAGATTCTCCTACAATTGTATCAGTCAATGGAGAGCCTGTAGTTAGAAGAACAGAGTTAAGAGTTTCCAGGAGCTGAAGCAGTTTCAAGGGTAAGTCCTGCTAATTTTCATTGCATTCTAATGGGACATTTATCAGCAAATATTTGGCTTTGTTAGCAGGTGGACCAGAACGATTCTATGAAAACAAAGCGTCAAAGAGAAAGAAATCCCAGAATGAATCCTTACTTACAGCAAAGCTGCCCTTTCCCTTCTTCCTTCTTGAGCATCTATGTCTATCAATGCCCCTCTCTCCTTCAGTCCCAGACTCCCTTACCATAATCTTCTCTCCTTTTTTCTACTACACTATTTTTCCCTCAGTCCTTCACCATCTCAAAATGGGAAGGCATGGAAGTAGGATTAGACCTGGGAGGTGCAGGGGCAAGGTGAGAGGGGATGGGTGAATCATTGCTAACCCCCATTTCACATCCCCTTAGTCCATAACAATACTTCAGAAGTGGTATGCAAGAGATTATCAGGATGGCATCCAAAGTCTTCATTTCTGGGGCCAGAAGAATTTGGTCTCTGGTGCTGACCTTAAACGCAGATATTTAATTAATAGTTGTAACATTTCTATTGGAGTTTTGATTGTTAAGTGCCCTCAAAGAGGCCATGGTTGGTGGCTCCTTTTAAAAGGCTTAATGTGAGCTGGGCTCAGTGGCTCAGCCTGTAATCCCACGCCTTGGGAGGCTGAGGTGAGTGGATTGCCTGAGCCCGCGGGTTCAAGACCTGCCTGGGCAACTTGGTGAGAACTCATCTCTAAAATAAATCAAAAAGTTAGCTGGGTGTGGTAGTGCACACCTGTAGTTCCAGCTACTTGGAAGGCTGAGGTGGAAGGATCGCCGGAGCCCAGCAGGTGGAGACTGCAGTGGCTGGGAGCGGCCATTGCACTCCAGTCTGGGCAACAGAGTGAGACTCCAACTCAAAAAAAAAAAAAAAAAAAAAAAAGGCTTAATGTGTTTCCAGTTGCAGTAACATAATGGATATCAATCAAAGGTGTGGGAGCTTCTCCTCTCTAGCCAACAGGAGATATAAAAGCCTTTCTCTCTCAATCATCATTCATACTTCTTTTACGTATTTTGTTTTTGAATTAGCCCAGGTACTTCATCTTATTACTAATGGAAAATGCATTCAACTTGCTTAGGAAAAGAGGAATTTATTTTCAGGACAGAGGCAAAGATTAGAGAATTTTCCAAGGGAAAGTAAAACAAAGTGCCATAAAAAACTAAAACTCAAACCAGAAAGCTCTTCAGAAAACAACTTTGTTCTTTCTCTTTCTCTGCCTCTGTGTCTGGTGAAGCCTGTTTTCACTCATGTCTGCCTCCACCTGTGGTCTTCCTCCATTAACTATTGAAGTAACTAATATCCAATGTAGTGCATTTAAATAACTCATTCAATAAGTATTGATTGAGGGTCTGTGGTGTATCAGGTAATTGGCAACAGTCACCTGCTTTTGTAGAGTTTAGTTCTAACAGTCAAGTTCAAAAAACAATATCCAGCAGGTTGGTTGGTGTGATACAACAGGAAATATACACTCCTAAACCCTAGGAATTTCCTGAGTGATAGGAGTGATTGAAGTTTTAGGAGTGTCTTTTGTTATTCATAATCAGCTCCTTTCAACCAAACCTGAGCTTATGCTAATTAGGTGATGCCTGAGAACCCAATCCCATGAATAGAGTTGGAACTCCCATCCTCAACCATGACCAACCTCCCAGGAGGGGGAAAGGCAGGCGATTGAGTCAATCACCAAAGGCCAATGATCGAATCAACCATGCTTAGGTACTAAAAGTCCATAAAAAACTCTTGGATGACAGAATCCGGGAGCATCCGGGTTGGTGAATGCACTGAGGTGCTGGGAGGGTGGCACCTTGAAGGGAGGGCATGGAAGTTCCTCAAATATCCCCCATACCTTGTCTCATGCATCTGTTTTATTGGGCTGCTCCTGAGTTGTATCCTATATAACAATCCAGTATATGCAAATAAAGTGTTTTTCAGAGTTCTGTGAGTTCTTGTAGTGAATTATTATTGAACCTGAGAAGGGAAAATTGGGAACTCTCAAATTTGTAGTCTGCCAGGTAAGCATGTGGGTAGTCTGTGCAAACCACTTGTGATCGGTGTCTGAAGTAGGAATAGTCTAGAAGGATTGAGCTCTTAACCTATAAGATCTGCACTAACTCCAAGAATATCAGAATTGAATTAAATTGTTGGACATTTAGTGTTGAAAAATTAGAGAACTGGAGTGAAGAAAGACACCACATATTTGGTACCAGAAGTAATGTCATTAAAAAAGAGACACTAGGCCGGGCTCGGTGGCTCAGCCTGTAATCCTGCGCTTTGGGAGGCCGAGGTGAGTGGATTGCCTGAGCCCGCGGGTTCGAGACCCACCTGGGCAACTTGGCGAGACCTCATCTCTACAATAAATCAAAAATTAGCCGGGCGTGGTAGCGCGCGCCTGTAATTCCGGCTACTTGAAAGGCTGAGGCTGAAGGATCGCCGGAGCCCAGCAGATCGAGGCTGCGGTGGCCGGGAGCGGCCACTGCACTCCAGTCTGGGCGACAGAGTGAGACTCCAACACACACACACACACAAAAGAGACACTATAGCTGGTAATGAGTGACATGAAGCCAGATAACAGATGGCAAGGGCCATGGGGGTGACACGTGCTGATTCAGAGTTGCTCCTAGGTTTCTCTAGCAGGCATCATTCAACCAGAGCAAGGTGATATAACAGAGCAAGTTCAGCCTCATGCAGGGAAAGAACATTCTCAGAGGGAAGGTGAAAAGGCCCTGACGCAAGTGTGCCTATCTTCAAAAAATGCCATGAAAAGCCAAAGAACAGTTCTAGGAATCTAAGGAAACATGACCACTAAATACAAAGAAAGATATTAAACTGAATGTGTTTGCTATAAAGGCATTATTTGGACAACTGAGAAATTGAATGGGATGTGAGTATTTGCTTAGACCAAAGGTCCTTGTTGGAACTACTGACAATACTTGAATAAAATTGAATTAGATAGTAATAAGGTATCAAATCCATTTCTTGATTTTACTTTTATCATAGATATGTTGAAGACTATCCTGGTTTGAAGGAAATACTAAAAAATAAGGAGAGGATAAGGCATCCAGTTGCAATTTACTCTCAAATATCCCGGGAAAAATGAAATTGTTCTTTGTAATAATGGCAGGTTTTTTTTCTAAATTTGAATCAACAGGCAAATATTACAATTTGTTAAAAAAAAAAAAAAAAAAAAAAGGAACCCGGGCACAGTGGCGCAGCGTGTAATCCCGCGCTTTGGGAGGCCGAGGTGAGTGGATTGCCTGAGCCCGCGGGTTCGAGACCTGCCTGGGCAACTTGGCGAGACGTCATCTCTACAATAAATTAAAAAATTAGCCAGGCGTGGTAGCGCACGCCTGTAGTTCCAGCTATTCGGAAGGCTGAGGCGGAAGGATCGCTGGAGACCAGCTGGTCGAGGCTGTGGTGGCCGGAGCGGCCACTGCACTCCAGTCTGGGCGACAGAGTGAGACTCCAACTCAAAAAAAAAAAAAAAAAAAGGAAAAGGTAAAGCAGCACATAGAGTGAAAGGAAGAGTAGTGGGAGACCAGACTAGAGAAAGAGCCAGAAGCGCAACCATGTAAAACTTCAGAAGCCGAAGAAGGACTTTGCATTACATTCCGAGGAAGATACAAGACTTGTAGAATTTTAGCAGAGGGGTGGCACGATCTAACTTACAGTCTAAAAAGCAATTGATCAAAGAAGGGAGAAGATAGAAACAAGGAGGCAAGTTAAGAGGCAGTTATAATAGTCCAGGTGATCACATATGGAGTCTTGACCTAGAGTGAAAACCAAAAGGGCACTAGGAACTAAAACCTAGAAATACTAATAGATTTTGATACGGGACTTGGAATTTGCTAATGAAATGTGAGAGAAAGAAAGGAGTCAAGGGTGACTTAAGGTCCATGGCATAAACAACTAGAAGAATGGAGATGCCATTTACTGAGATGGGAAGAACTTACATAGAATGTATATGGAGAGTTGGATTAGAAATGTTCTATTGAGATGCCTTTGGTTCAAGCAACTGTGACAAGGAAGAGGAAGGGCCAAAAACATGAGCCTTGCCACAAGAGTTCAAATGTCCACTGAAGCTGTAGGTCAAAAGCATCAGAGTGCCGGATACATAATGCAGAAGTTCCAACATACTTAATTATCAGAGACCTAAATGTTAAGACAACAAGATTCTCTCTTGAGAATTTGAAATGATGTTGATGTGTTATTAAAAGCCTTAAGTCATATTTGCCACAGAGAAGCTGCAATTTCTAATGCATCACTTCGCCTTGAAGCCAAAACATATATTAATTCAAAGATAAAATAAGACAAATTGGTTATTTCATAGCATAGAGTCAAATTCAAGAATACAGTTATTGAATGCATCATTCACTTTCGAATGAATTCATATAGGATCATGTTTAAACAGCTTATTTCTCTTTCTTTACTAAATCACAAGAGGATGGTATTACAGACTTAATGGTATTCATTTAAAGTGCAAGCTAGTAATTTGAAAAAAAAATACTACACGTCACATTTAAACTTGAAACTTTGACCTAAATGAAGACTATATTTTTGCCTTTCAGTAGATATTATAAAAATTTTGTTATTCCCCTATCTTCAGTCATATGGGCAGTGATAACTTTTACATCCTTATAAGGGACAATAAATCATTTCATCATTTCAGAATGGTTTTAAATGTTAAAGACGATAATAGTAATAGAATCAATAAACATTATAACTTGGAAATTTAAAAAACAGGCCAGGCATGGTGGTTCACATCTATAATCTCAGCACTTTGGGAGTCAGAGGCTGGAGGATAGCTTAAGCCCAGGAGTTTGAGATCAGCTTAAGCAACATGGCAGGACCTCATCTCTACAAAAAATAAAAAATTATCTGGGTGTGGTGGCATGTGCCTATAGTCCCAGCTACTTAGGGGGCAAAGGCGGAAGGAATACCTGAGCCCAGGAGGTCAAGGCTGCTGTAAGCCATGATTGTGCCATTGCACTCCAGCTTGGTTGACAGTGAGACCCTCGACTCAAAAGAAAAAAAAAAGAGATCAGCAATAAAATAAATCTAGTATTAATTAAACACTTAGTATTTATTTTGCACTTACTGTGGATAGATGCTAACATTTAACATACATTATGTCTCTTTTAATCTTCATAACATCTGACCTCTCAATCTACCAAAGCACAATAAAAACATTAACGAAGACACATGCATACATTCAGTCAAACTTAGGATAGAGTCTTAGATGTGCTGATCCCCACCTAGGTGAACCTCTACATGTTATTTAAATCCATTAAACCTCAACTTCCTCACTAAAATATGAGATTGTGATAGTAGCTACCATAGAAGGTAACTGAGAATACTACCAGGTAATGCATGCAGAGAACTCAGAACAGTACCTGGCAAGATGTAAGGGCTTAATAACTGTGAGGCTATCTTAGTCCATTTGGCCTGCTACAATAAAACACCATCAACTGGGTAGCTTAGAACAAAATGGAAATGTATTTCTCATAGCTATGAAGGGCGAGAATTCCAAGATCAAGGCACTGGCGGATTCAGTGTCCGGTAAGGTCCATTTTTTTGTTCATAGATAGCAGTCTTTTGATTGTCCACATGCATGGAAGAGCACATGAGCACTCTGAGGTCTCTTTCATTAGAGCACTAATTCCATTCATGAAGACTCTGCCCTCATGACCTAATCTCCTCCCAAAGGCCGCACCTCTTAATATCATCACCTTGGGGATTAGGATTTTGACATATAAATTTGGGGGTGAGGAACATAAGCATTCAGTCCACTGCAGAAACATTATCATCACCCTCATTACCATCATCATCATCACTTTATGTCTCCACCAGCACCTTCACCATCATTCTCAATCCTATAAGAGAAAACATATCCATATTCTATTGTACTGAAAAGGAGAATAAAGCACAGAGATATTAAATAAATTACCCCAAAACCACACAGCTTGTAAATGGCAAAGCCAGCATATAAACTAGGCATATATAACCTCAACGATTATATAATTCAAATTCAAGTTGTGTAACTTCTGCATACACAGAGGTTAGGTTATTTTATCTCATGTTGCCTAAATCATGATGCTTTGGGTTTACTTCAGAATTTAAACTGTTACCTCATTACCTTGTTTCATACAACTTCTACAAAATAGGATTTGATTCTTGTTAGGATCCACACCTATACCCGTAATTCAGATGAAGAAAATGAGGCTAAGTTAGCTCAGTGAGTTAATCAAATGCTAGTGAATCTTGACAAGAGACACAGAAAGGGTTAGAACATAGGCCTATGAAACGCAACACTGTACATAGGTTGGAAAGTTATATTTGAATAATGTCAGCTCTGCTAATTCTTTAGGGATTTTGTACAGCAACATTTTCAAATTCTCAAATACATAAAAAGAAATTGAAAGATTACTACAGAGCAAAAACATGCATCTTGAGATATGCTGTATTTAAAAGCAAAAGCATAACTTTCAAGAAACTTGATTACAGAGGGATTTCGAGCCCAGGAGACAGTTTGTAGAAACAGAATTGCTTCTGAGAAAAACCTGTTTTAAATTCGGTGTTACAGAATAAATGCATAGAAATTAAAGACATAATTGCTAGTTTAGAAGTATGTCTACCCTCCTAGACTGTAAATTCTTTAAGGGCAGGAACTAAATTCAACTTTTATATTTTTAGATCTAGTAAAAAGTTTTATTTTTAGTACATATTTAGTAATTGAATGACTGCACGAATACATAATACCAATTTTTCTCTTTTTTTTTTTTTTTTTGAGTTGGAGTCTCACTCTGTCGCCCAGACTGAAGTGCAGTGGCCACTCCCGGCCACCGCAGCCTCGACCTGCTGGGCTCCGGTGATCCCTCCACCTCAGTCTTCCAAGTAGCTGGAACTACAGGCGCGCGCTACCACGCCCGGCTAATTTTTTGATTTATTGTAGAGATGAGGTCTCGCTTGCCCAGGCGGGTCTCGAACCCGCGGGCTCAGGCAATCCACTCACCTCAGCCTCCCAAAGCG